>VDFB02062738.1:0-15648 GCA_007258455.2 Sequoia sempervirens
CTTCAAATTTTAAGGTCAAATGTGTCAAATACTGAAAATCAGGGAAAACACTTCCACTTTTTGGCCAAAAAGTGGACTCAACTTCTTGCACACCCCAATGGTGCATATGACATCTTGAAATTGCATACAACCAAGTAAGAAGACATTATTTGGATAGAATTCAATGATTCCACTATTGGAAAATTGTGTTGAAAAAGAATGCAAAATCTATACACAAACTGTATTATGCCTTCTTGGACACCCATAACAAAAATCATTAGAAAATTCACAATTTCCTTTGCAACTTGCATGTGCATGAACGATTCATAGAGCACAAGGTATGACAATGGAAACAATTGATTTTGATCCATGTAAGGTCTATCAACATGGCCTTGTGTACACTGCTTTATCACGTGTAAGAAACATCGAGTCACTGTATCTCATGCATAAGCTGCAACAACAAAAATTTAGAGTGTCAGAAAAAGTAAATGGCGAAATGCAACACCTTATGGCCTCAGCACAATGGAAAGTAGAGCACAACCTTTTGTTTGTCTCTCCAAATCATTTTATCATATGCTCTTTGAATACACGTAGCTTTGCATTGCATGCACAAGAAATAACCCATAACCATGATATGCTCTAAGCAACTGTCCTTTGCTTCCAAGAAACCAAACATAATCTGCTCAACCATATTGGCTTCCTTGACAAAAACATACAATTGCTATACTACAACATGCATTCATGGCCTATTAACATGTTGCAGGAAAACAATTTCAATGCAAAACTTTTAGATTTTTTCAACAAAATATCTAGAATCAATAACCATTGACCTATTGCATATGCATATTACTATGCGCATCATAAATTTGTACTTGACATCGAACAAACCTATTCATGATCTTTTTAATTTTATACAAACCACTGTTACCTCATTGCCAGGTGAAGCCACAATAGTGGTTTACAATTTTAATGGAGGAAGGAAAATTGAGAAAAAATGACACCATGGAAAATTTTTTGATTATGGGGGTTCGTACGAACTTGAAGGTTCGTACGAACCAAAAATGGGTTCGGTTGAACTAGGGTTCAAGCGAACCCATTCAATGTTTTTTTCGCCTAAAAAGCAATCAAAATACATGTAACTAGGGTGGTTCGCTCGAACCCCTATGGGTTCGTTCGAACCCCCCAAAACCCTGATTCTCCCCCTCAGACACAAACAAAACCTAATTTTTATGCTTCAAAGGTTGGTTTGAAGATAAAAATGGAGGATTCTTCAGAAACCCAACTAGAATCAGGTAGTCCTTGGAATGAGCTATCCAACGAATATAATTTTAGTATGTTTTGGTTTCATTATGTATTTGTTTTTTAGTTTTATTAAACATAGGTGTTTCATCGAAAATGAAGGTCTCTGTTCTACACATGTGGAAAAATAGCAGATTATCAAAAAAAAAATTTGAAAAATATGAGTGCACTAGATATTGAAGTCCTTGATCCGACAAAATAAATAAATTGAATTTTGATATATACAAAAAAAGTTACGCGTTATATGGTCGCACTATGTCTGAATTGTAATTTGTTTGACTTCGAAACTTGATTAAAGAAAAAATATTCAATAAAAAAACTATCTAACCAAATGGAAGCACTAGATATCAGAGTTACAAATTTAAATTCGAAAGAATTAGATTTTTATCCTTCATGAAAAAAAAGGTTATGCGTTATACAGTGTGCGTCACTTTTTAAAAATGTTGTTTTCTGAAAAAAGGCTTGTTTTCGTGGGAGATGGAAAAAGAAGTGCAATCTAATTCCAAAAAAATTGAAAAAAATATTTTTAGAATCTACAGACAAAATGTGAGGAGACACTAGTTTGCATCATCAAATTCCTCACGGTTTAGCCGCTATAGGTGTCCGAATGTGAAGATTTAGTTAAAATAATAATTTTAGTGTCCAGTTTGGCCAAAAATTGTAAACCATTATTGTGGGATCACCCTACCACCTAATTCAAAATCGATTATTGCTAGAGACTTTAACATTGACATGTTAGAATCCACAAGACCAAAATCACTTCTTCTTGAATTTATGGAAGAACACAAATTGTCAGTAATTGTTGACAAGCCAACAACACATGTAGGCCGTTTGTTGGATCACTTTTGGATATATAACATCAAAATTGCTACTGTCAAATTTAGAGTACTAGATACATATTGGTCATACCTCTTTGCAATATCCCTTCAGCTCTAGTCATCGGTACATAGTATACAATTTTGTAACTGCAACTGTTTACTATCAACATTCTCTCTGCAGTTTGCTATTATTATTGCTGCTCACTGGTGCAAAAAACCAACTTGCAATTTCTGTGAGTATAAAAGAATTGTTGTGTCAATTGTTCTTCATACTATTCATGCCTCTAATAAGAATACTTACTCTTCCGTTGTTTTGCTTATGTAGATCTTGAATTTGTTATTGTTCCTGGTCAGGACTACTAGGCATGCTCTTCTAAACCTCTGACATGATTATGCAATTGCAAGTCACCGTATATCTATTCTAAAATAGGTATGCTATCATGCACAGTATTGCTAAGCCTTTGCACATTATATATTTCTTCAATAGAAACAAATTACAAACCTAAGTTTGTTATGGATTACAAAACTACCTTCAAGCACATCCAGATAATATTTAATTCATGGATAAGAACTTTTTAAATTGATTCCATAGCTTCTACTAAGTCCTATTCGATTTGTTGTTTATACTATCCAATGTAGTTGCTAAGAGCTTCTTATCTCACTACTTCTGTTTTCTACTCATGCAAATTTCAGGTTTGCCTATTGTTCCAAGAGAATAGTATCAATCATTTGTTGGAAATATCTTGCATGACTATGCTATTGCAAATGACTACACAACTGTTGAAGAAGGTATGCTATTATGCAAAATATTACTAAAGCATTGCACACCATTCATTTCTTTATTAGAAACAAATTGGAAAATCATAATTTTTATGCATCATAGAACTAGGTTGCAACAAAACCATATAATATTTTTTGTATGCATATCAAGTTTCTAAATTGCCGACTGGAGGTTACAGATCTCTTGCTACTTCAAACACCATATATCTTAGCATTTACCACCCTACACCATAGCATCTAAAGCATCTAAAAATAGGTAAATACTTGAAATTTGACACCAACAAACTTCAAAATCATATTAGACCTCATTAATGTTTTCTTTTTAGTTTTTTTTAATACGTGCTTCACATAAATATCTCATTGCATATGTTTGCAAAAACATTTGAAAAACACAAACCACATTTCTTGCACAGTAGAAGATGTATCATTTGATTGACAAACAAGATGAAAAGAGGCAAGTACTATATCCCGTTTGTGTCATATATAGGTTGACTCTTTATATGTTTAATTATCAATTTAGTTTTTGTCATTGCTCAATTTAGAATGTACAGATTAAAAGTAGATACTGCAGAGCCATGAAGCATCCTTGACTTATGCACAAAATAATCGACTTTAGCATTTGAAGGTGATATTTTAGCCATTTATGGCTTTGCTATTACCACAAATATTGGAACACCACCAAAAGAAACAATTGTGCACGTTGATTCAGTTGATAGTCATGGTCAAATGACAATGACTGTAAACATCAACAACAAACTAATTGATACATTTCTGCCATTGTTATCACCTGATACAAGTGTCTGTTTCACAAATTTTGTCATTAGGAAAAAAAAAATATGAAAGATGGTATGCTGATTATTCCCTTGTTTTAACTGCTAGAAGCACCATTGAACCCATTGAAAAAGTCTATAAAGAAAGTAGACTGATTCCTGACACAACCATCTCGCAGCTCATCCAATCAGATGATAGCTACTCTATTGGAACAATTGGCGCTGTTGTTACTAGTCATCATCAAGCACCAATGCAATATGAGCTGGAAGTTGAACATGGAGAGACCCAAGATGATTTCGCCACTGTAAGATGTTTTACACAATTCATGCCGACATCGTAGAATTTGAGCACTTTGATTTTTGGAATTTACGAAAGAATTTTTACAATTTGTTTTCCATACAAAAAACTTGCTTATAAAATGATTTTTTGTATTGACAACATTTACATTTGAACCGTCTCTATTTGATTATATTAATGTATGTATTTTTGAACATACAATTTTTTTCTCAATACCATAGAATTCTTAAATTGATTTCCCTTGGAATTTTGCATCTCGACAATTGCATATTTTACAACTTATAGTCCCCATCATCCATACAAAGCTCTATGTGACACTTCAACTGATCATGACATCAACAAAAACATCTTTCATATCATTCAAAAATATTGTTCGTTATGGGCCAAAAGGCACAAGTTTGATGAAAACAACACAATCTAGCTTCATTGAAAAACTCAATGATGGATCTATAAAGGCCTCCTTGCAACCATTGAAGTCCTCAAACATGGAAGTAAACACCTGAATCATTTACATTTTACACGATAGTATAAATTTCTGATACAAAGCGCTTGTCATGTGTGCCTTGCAATCGTGAATTTCCTAAACGGCGCGTTGCTGTAATTTGTCATTGATTACATTTGCATTACCATTGTAGGTGACTGGAACACTAAGACCTAAAAATTTCCACTTGCCCCCATATGAACCAATATGCACTTCATGTAAACAAAGAGTTTTTTTTACACAAATGTCAAACAATGACGTTGCACGGTGCACAACATGTGGCGTGGACACAAAATTTGAATATGTGCATTTCCTGCAATGCACTATTCAAACAATAGATGGACCTGTGGACTGTTATCTGCGTAAACAACAGTTATGAAACAACTTCCCCCAACTAGCTACAATTCCATTTCAAAATTACAAGAAAGACATGTCTTCAGTATTGTTCTTGTTGCGAAAGTTTCAACTACAAGGAACATTCACGCTTGCAGTCAGTCAATAATTGCATCATACAAAATGTCACTGAAGGAAGCAACAAGGCATCTCCACCAACTTGAAAAAATATTTGTAGTTTAGCACAGGTGCTTACCCTGCACTATTCAAATTTTTATTCTTATTCATTGATAGCATATCAAACCAACTGCATTGTGAGGAGTGTAATGCTCATTGATTGTGAAGCAGGATCTAGGCAACGCAACGTTCCAGTACAAAACAATATGAATTAGAAAAATTTCCAAGAGCCTAAACAACATAGCTATTGTTGATAATGTCAATGACAAGACAACCGTGTTAATGCTTTTATCAAGACTAGTATGATAGTTTATTTTCACCTCTTATATGCACCACATAACTTGACAATTGTCTTTTCATCTCTTTCAAATATACATAGTATAGATGTGAACAACTTTGCTTGCAATTTCATAAATAGTTATGTTGTGCAAGTTTTGCACACACGCCCCGCCGTAGGTAGGGACCCCCCTTTTTTTTCTCTCCCGACAGGCTGCTTTGCTCCTGTCTTGTTTTGCATGCCCCATTTTCCAAGCCCAAATTGCTCATGTGCATTCAAACGATCAAATTCCCCTTACCAAATTCACCTACTTGGGGTATTCAAGTCCAGGGAGAAACAAAGTCCCTCGTCCCTTTTATGCCTTTTGTCTTGTTCCTGCTAACTTGGTCCCCGATCACTCGATTTGCTTTTTTGACTTTGGGGATAACTTTTTGGTGGATTTGGGATGTGTTTGTGGTGCTTAAGTGAATTGCCAAGGTTTCGTCAATGTTCCGTTAAGTTTAAGTGGTTTTAGAACTTTCCCTCCAGAACTCCCTCCCTTTTTGGCTATTTGGAAACATCCGTGGACCCCTGCCAGTCCGGTTTCCACATTTTTGACTTTGGGGATAACTTTTTGGTGGATTTGTGATGTGTTTGTGGTGCCTAAGTGAATTGCCAAGGTTTCGTCAACGTTCTGTTAAGTTTCGGTGGTTTCAAAACTTTCCCTCTGGAACTCCCTCCCTCTTTGGCTGTTTTGGAAACATCCATGGACCCCTGCCGGTCCGGTTTCCACATTTTTGACTTTGGGGATAACTTTTTGGTGGATTTGCGATGTGTTTGTGGTGCCTAAGTGAACTGCTAAGGTTTCGTCAACGTTCCGTTAAGTTTCGGGGATTTTCGAACTCTGTCCCTCTGGCTATTTTGGAAACATCCGTGGAGCCTCAGTGACCCAACCTCTGGGGCTTGGCCCCTCCATGGCCATTTTGAACATTCGTGGAGCCCCAACGACTCGGCCCCTTCGTGGCCGTTTTCAGGACTTCGTCTCTCCATGGCTGTTTTGAACATCCGTGGAGCCGCGACGACCCAGCCTCCAGGACCCGGCCCCTCCATGGCCATTTCCGGGACTCCGTCCCTCCGTGGCCGTTTTGAACATCCGTGGAGCCCCAACGACCCGACCTTTGGGACCCGACACCTCTGTGGCCGTTTCCAGGACTCCATCCCTCTGTGGCCGTTTTGAAAATCTGTGGAGCCCTGATGACCCGGCCTCTGGAACCCGGCCCCTCCATGGCCGTTTCCGGGACTCCGTCCCTCCGTGTAATGCCCGTCGTGCAAACCCTAGAGAACGAACATTGCAACAATTTTTTTTTTTAAATAAAATAACACAAAGTAAACATGCAACTAAACGTTAAATACATTTACATTGCACATTAACATCTTAACGTTAAATCCTCTGGGGCATGTGAGGTTACGTCGCAAAAAAACTATTAACAAAAGTAAAAGATAATATTAAACAACTTATCCAATAACATTACAATAACCATTTATAAAAGTACATCCATGAACCATGAGTGAAAGTATCACTACATCACATATTACAATCATAAAGAGTCTCTTACAACAATGTTACAAAGGATCCTAAATATTACATCAATGTTTAAACATTACATTACAGGTTCTTAATAATGAGTTACAATAAATTTCCCATACATGTGGGATGATACAAAGTACAATAATATTTGAAATTACAATGTGAGCAATTGGTACAAGCTCCAACATAAGGAATGCTAAGAAGATAGAATGCTGATGGGGAACCCAACGGGTGCGGAGCACGTTCCACCCAACCACGTGAGTTATAAATAACTCACCCCCTGTGCTTAGAGATGACAAGGAAGAAATCGCGACCATGAATGCCAATACCGACCCCAAAAGAACAACATAGTGCAAAACTCAATAATAACATCAAGGATTACAATGACATAAACAACAACATCCAAGAGTCAACATGATAACATAAAGCCATGAATCTCATCATAATTAACCAAGGCAATAACAAGTAACCAAAGAATAACCATGAAACATTTCCAAACGAAACTGAAATAATAAACATAATACAATTCCAGAAGAACTGATACAACATCTAGAATACATTTCTAAAAGCAATAAGGAAACAAGGCAACCGGGTGTCTAGTGGAGAGTGTCATCGCATAGCTTTCATGGGTTATCCTGGCCCTTCCTCCTAACTGAGGCGCCGATGCCCATCTATGGATATCTTGGCCCTTCCTCCTGCATGAGGCGCCGACACCATAGGGTAGCTCATGCGAAGCCGATAACCTCTCATGAAGACGAGATTACGACTTTGCCGACCATGACCTTCTCAGTCTATCATTAGTCTATGATAGCCCTAATGCATAGACAAGGTATCCAATATTTATTATCTTGTGTGTTTTACTACCCATCCCCCCTAAGTTCTATTATTAGGTTATCACTTGTTTAACTACTCTTACGTGGGTTATCCTGTGCTCTTCCTCCTTTCGAGGCGCCAACCCCCACAAAGAGCCACTCTCCCTAAGACCCCTAACATAAAACAAAACAAGGCAAAGGTTGTACCAAAACAGATAAAGCAAATAACTCAAAACCAAGCCACGCGAGGCATTACTCATCTCACAATAATTCATAAACAAAACTCAACAACCTGTACAACCCTTCCAAGCATAATACCAATAAATTTCAACTCCAAGAGTACAACCAAAACGAGGATAACATTCAAAGATTAAATCATGCCTCTGGAAAGCAAGGGTTCACAATAACTAACATTAACTCATAATTACAACAGAGTTCCCACATCAAGAAAGAAGCCAACAATAATAAAATGGCCAAATAAACAATTCATAAGATCTCAAACTCAAGGCACTATTCCAAGCTTTTACACATTGTTCTCGCTACACCAAAAATAGACAACAGGCTTTATTGCATTTATAATTCTATCTTTCCTCGATACAATTTAAAAATCAAAATTCAACAACACTTTTACCACCATTTTAAACAAACCAATATTATTCCATGTTTATCATTTCCACCATTAGAACCCAATCAATACATTCTGACTTTTACAATTTATCTATTATATATACAAATACAATCTATATAAATAACTATTTACTTTATTATATTTCATCAACATTAACAAATAACCCATCTAATTAATATTAAATATAAAATGGTTAATACTATGCTTGTTTTGAAGATATACATTAAATATCTCATATATTCATTTATATAAAATAATATTACATAGCACATTAAAGATATATATATATACATACATACATACATACATACATACATACATACATACATACATACATACATACATACATATATATATATATCGAAACCTTTTAAAATAAAACAAACAAAAATAAAAGAATTCGCAGTGATCAAAGAAATGACCACATACATGGCACTGCCGTGTACTAGCACGCAGCCCTAAGGACTGCGCATGGCAGTCCAAAGGACTGCTGTGCACAATAGTCCTTGGGACTGCTGTGACAGTCCTTGGGACTGCAGCGTGCGCAGGGGTACCCTAGGCTAGGCAGGGTATGGCCTATGGCCGACCCCTCCCCAAGCTTTAATCATATTTCAGCCATTACAATTTTTAAAATAAAACAATAGATTGCCATTCTAAAATTTTCGACAAATAAATGATATCTTTTCAAGTATATATATATATATGTTTATATATGTGTATATATATATACATATAAATACGACATAACAAAAATTTGAAGCACAGTAATCATATATATTTAAATGGGTGTATATATATTCATAAATCCATTCATCACAGATATATATATATATATATATATATATATATATATATATATATATATATATATATATATATATATATATATATATATATATAACAAAATTATACGAAACATATTCACAGATTGATGACCAAATATCATATAGATTTTTCTTTTGCAAGCATAGATTTATTCAAATCACAATTTTTATTTCCTTTGCAGATTCGGAGAAATCAAAGGTAGAGGAGGAAACCTGGAGTCCTGTGCTGCTGATTCTTGATGAAGCTTGCTTGATCTCGATAGCCTCCTTGAAGCGCTCCCGTTCCTTCTTTCGAATCACTTCTCCAGAGTACCGTGCTCAATTTCAAATCTACTTATTTTATTCAGAAAACTCTCCCCAAAATATTGCAAGCAAAAGAATGAAAATATCTTTCCCAAAAACTTCAGAAGATTCAATAGTACAGAACAATTATTGTGTGCAACTTCTGTCTCAATATTCCTGTGTGTGTAAAAACTCTCCAAATTTTCAATTAAATAAAAGATATTGCCCTTTCATTCCAAAAGCTCCAAAAATACAAAATAAAAGAAATTATTTATTTTAAATCAAGCTTTTCAGTCAACACTTAATTCTCATTCGTCCTTTCATCTTTTTTGTTCTTTTATTTATTTATTTTTCCATTCTTCAATACTTTTTTTTTTTTAATTCTGATTTTACAACTTTACTTGCAAGGCACATAATTTAATTTATTTATATAATTTATTTTAATAATTATCCTCAACAAGATTATTTAATTAAAATAACAAAACACAATTTAATATTTAATTAGCATTAAATAAAACACATGACTTTTTTTTAAAATAAAACATTTAAATATTTTCATACAAATTAATCTACCATTATAATAAACAATTATTACTACCATTTAATTAAATAAATCACAACTTATAAAATATCAACGTAAATAACATATGACAAGACACTCACACAAACACAATAATAAATACAGAAACGACAACACAACGACACACAATACTATTTAATCGGGACGGTTTGACAATATGGGATGGGGTGACTTCCTTGTCATCTCTGTTTCAACATTATGCCGTTGGGTTATTGGTGCTCGCCCTGTCCTGCCGAAGCAGGTGGAATCAAGACTTTGTACTTGCAATCCCTGCATCCAGACAAGGTCGTGTACATGTACATATATATATAAAATCAAATCATTACATTGTGAGAAGGAATTACAGTGTAGCAGGGCACTCGCGAATGAGTGATGCTACACTGTCCTTTCATCACATCTATTCTAACAATTATAATATTAATGATGAAATAGTATTTCTAAACTAACAGATCATATCATAACATAATTTACTAAATCACTGCATCATAATATATTTCTGAAATCAAATTAAACATCATAGAATCAATGTAATCATAATGTCATCAATTGAAGTAACACAATTCACAATCAATCTAAACTAACCAATCCATAAGGAGTACAATCATAGTCAGAAAGCATCAATCAAAACCACAAAAGTATCAAGTCTAAACAGTATGAGGGGTATTACACTCACATGGCCATCTGGGACTCCACCCCTCAGATCATAATTCGAGGACTTTCCTTAGAACGCCGTGTGCTCATTGACTTTCAAAGGCGGTGACCCTCAGGCTTTCTCAACCAAGCTTTGGCTTTTCAAATGCTAGAGTCCAATCTTAAGGGAAATTACACGGGCCTCTTCCTTCCCTTTTCCCATCTTCACCATTGGAAAATCCGGTTTTACTAAGTTTTGTAGCGTCAAGGGAACTTCCCTTGAAGTTTGTTGTCCCTATCAGATTCACTTATAGGCCGGTATTAATGTTTATGGTCAAATGAGCTCCAAATGAATATTATGATCTTTTGATTATGCATGGATGGATCTAACAAGGAGTTTGTATGATTTGACTAACGTTTTCCTTGATTTGTGTATGAAATCACTTACTGCACTTCATGTATGCAGGATTCAAGAAGTCTACTGCGGGTCCGTCGGGGAGACCCATTGAGAAAATTTGAACAAGGAGAAAGCATGTCAGCTCCTGTCACCCATTGTTCATGTTAAGCCTCTCCCCTATGTACACACCATGATGGGGTGTTAGAAGAAGAGCTATTATAGAAATCGATGAAACAAAAATGCAAGGGTGGTCTTGAAGAGAAGCATAAAGAGGCGTAAAGCTCGAATGGGGAGCAACCAATCCATTGATGCAATTGTCAATGGGCTCGTTTGATCAAGGAAAAGAGCTCTTTGCAAACACATCAACAAGAAGAGGAAAATTTTAGTAGAGTTTACGCGCTTTCTGATGAATAGGAAATTAGCCCAATTAGCCGAAATTGCCTGATGGTGGCACTAGATGACAAAATAGAAAGAAAACCGGGGAATGCATTTTTTAGTATTTGAATATTGTAGGGGTAGGTGAAACCCTATTATTATGTAAACAAATGCAGGCCATTTGTTGCAAATTGATCCTAGCCATTCATTTGGGCTTTGGAAAACGCTATAAATGAGAACACCCCTCATTTGTAAAGGGTTGGAGAGCTGATGTAAAAAATATTTGCAGCAATAGAAGACAACATTGCATGATTTTATGGATGGTCTCTTTGATTTTGCTCATCTTGCATGCATGGTTCTACCTTCCATGTTAGTTTTAGTATTAGTTTTTTGAATGGCTGTCATGATGGTGTTGCTGTTATAGTATTTGATGAGCTTCCAACCCATACTTTTAGCACTTGTTGATGACAAGTTGCTGTGCAAAGTTAGCCTTGGATTCTTTATGTCATTGCTGCAACCTAGTTCAATTGCATGTTCATGATGTGTATGTGTAATTTGAAAATCAGCAGACCTTAGAAGATTGCACTAATTTTGTGTAGTTGTAGGTTTCTCTTGGTCAAGAAAAACTCAGTTTAGGAAGCCTGTCTACTATAGTAGCCACCATTGTTACTGTTCATTCATAGCTTAGGATTTGAATAGCTTTCTTAACCCTTCTCCTTTTTCTATTTCTTTTAATCCTTGGTTAGAGTAGGATCTAAAGCATCACCATGAAGCTAAATCAGATGAACTCGATGAGTTTTAGCTTGCTGTTTTGAGTGGACAACCACTGTTCATTCACTTCTAGCACTTTGAAACTGCATTTGCAAACCCAACTTCCCACACTTTGTAACTCATCCGTAAGACCGCCTTGTGATTCCAGCAAATCACATCAAACAACTGAGATATTCCAAGCACTGTCAAGACCTGACATCAGAGACCTTGGGATAGTGTTCTGCAATTTGATTATGGAAGATTGTCTTTCAAGAGAGGTAGTGCACCTACGCAATGCCTGTGTTGAGAAGTGCATAAAAAACACATCAACAAAACTGGTGCTAGAAGGAGGGCATGACATGTTGAGGCTACAAAGCTGAAAGTTGGAAATCAAAAAGAGCACTTTCAAGAAAAAATCTAAGATAGGGAGATCTGTTTCAATGCTAAAAATAAAAAAATTCTGAAGGCAAGTAGAAGCCGAGTCAAAATGGAGCAGCATGCACAAATTGACATCACTCAGCTGCATGCAGATTTGAATAAGAGATTGAAGAAGCCATTGCAACAATTTGCATTGGCGGATAGATGTCGAATTCATTGCATTCGCAGGCACAACGAATTGGGATGTTTCACATTCTTGAGCAGAATCGAAAGAGTATTGTAGGGAGAAATTCCTTTTTGGAAAATATACCAGCCCTTGGCCCCCGAAGACCCAGAGGAAGGGCTGACAACCATGGCAGCCAAGGCATTCAAGGAGCTGATCCAGGAACATTTGAGCAGCAAGGATGGACCAAGATTGGAGGAAGTACTAATGTCAAGTTGGTGCAGATTTCACAATGCACCCCACTCTGAATTCACTTGCTCTTCATGCACAAACATCATCGCTCAAGCCAAGGGTTGTTCAGAGAAGTTGGAGTAGCCAACTACCAATGAAGAGAAGTTATCCAATGAGGTAGAAGAACTATCAACATCCGAAGGACAACAAAGTAAGGATGAACCAAGAAATTTGATACACGTTGATGTTGGAGCAGCAGACATTGAAGTTGAAAACCAGGAGGAAGAAGTAGATTTCACTAGGACAGCAAGGTGCCTTGGTGAAAATCTAATTGAAACTAATTTAGAAGGCCTTCCCTCTACCGATCAAAAGCAGTCCTCCACTCCAGAAGAAGAGAGATTGGTAGGTGATGATGAACCAATAAAGTTTGCAGCCGTGGATGTTAGGACAACTGTCATGCCTAAAAATTTCATCTAGAAAACCTAACAATTTTTTATTTTATTTTTATATATAATTTAAATACCACCCTCATTAAATGCCCGATTTAATAACACTCTTACATTTTTAATTTTATTTAAGATTATTTTTACTTAAATAACAATAATATAGTATTATAAATTTTACTCTTCATATCAACGTTAGATATATATTTATAATACTACCAATTCTATACTTCTGTCATGCCCAAAGTTTTCACTAGAAAATTTGAAATTTCTTTTTTTTTCTTTTTTTCTTTTTTTCCAAGCATTAAGCTACTTATCCGTTGCAAGCATTGAGGGAGATGCTACCATGGTGTGCACTAAGTTCAATGATAATAAGTTGTTAAAATCAATTTTACAAACAATATTATTTTTAATTAAAGAACTACCAATTTTTGACTTGGAATTCATAACGATATTGCCAACACCTTGTTAGATCAACAATACTAGCATTGTCCTTTCGCTCACTCATTTTTATTATCCTCCTTACAGACATTATCGACCCTTATTCAATAGTTACTAAAGGAATTATTGTTAATGGACCTATGATTTAGCCTTCATAACCATGTTTCTATTAAGGCAATAACACTACGATAATTACATTCTTAATAACAATGAAACAAATACCTCAAAGTATTAATTTACTTCCTAGGTGAATATTAATGATCTCATTACTATTTGACCATGACAATGATCATGACATAACGACCTTAACATTATCTAATTAACTCGATGATCAATTTTTATGTTGATATTAATACTAGAACTCTCTTTTTGTTGAATATCACCGAGTAGTAGTATCGACCAAGGATAGTCAACTTGTTGCAATGGTGATCGTAAATCAAATGGTGACCATCATGTTTGAATTCCACTACTATTAGTCATATATATATTTTTTTAATGAAACAATAATACTATTAACACCAATAATAATAATACTACCAATACTGTAACCACTCTAGATAATATTATTATTTTTAAATTCTCAATCAATCCTTACTAAGTTTATTTACTATCACTTAATCATTTAATGTGATGTTAACTTTAACCAATGACCCCCAATACCCTTCTTGATAATAGTCCCCAAAATAAAATTTCCCTTTCATGATATTATCATCAACAAATCTATACTTAATTTCATGAAAAATGAATATCATTCTATTGTTGTTTAACTACATGTTTCTTAATTTTACCATAGCCATCTTACTTCTCAATATGATGTTATTTTCAATATGTTGTTGCATGCGAAGCTTTTATTACCACCGCAACATCATTAATAAAATTATTATAAAAAAAAAAACTCTCTCAAGGCTAATGATTCTATTTGTTATTCATTTGAGAATTATGACCCAGATTCATATTACCCTCCATAACATTATCACTATATATATAATTCCTTTTATTTAATTATTACATTTACATATTATCCTTATTTATTTAAATAGTCTTTCAAAATTACAAGAATAACTATAACCATTTATGAATATTTTAGAAAATAAATAAAAGATCCCATTAAAAAAATTAAACTAATAAGTTACTTTTCCCTTTAAAGAAAAATGCTAAATATCACAATTGATAATACATTTCCTATTTCCAAGGGTTATGGTTCTTTATTTTATTAGAATTTTGATTAAAAGACTATTCAAGGATTTATATTTAAGAAAGGACTTCATAAAGAAAGTATACGTGGAACCCCCATAACATTCTATTTTTACTTGATTCTATTTTTTTTTTTAAATCATGAGAGCGCTTTTCTCTTTTGTTTTTAAAGGAAACATGTTAAAAAACTCAACTAAATCTATGCAATAAATCAAGGGCAATACTAAACTTAAAATTATTCCAACACCATAAAGGGATTTTTAAACACTATTAACAATATAATTGTGGTGTAATTATACCCTAGATAAAAATAATTTCCTCTCTGCCACAGCTGATTTCGAGAAGAGTATTGGAATTGATTCACCAAACCCTATAATAATTTTGTTTGCATCTGCAAGTATGGGGTGAATATGACCACTGATTGATACGGTCAAGATCACTGTTGGAGCGGTGACAATAGTTATGGATCTACTGCAACAGTGTGTTGCAGGATTCGTACTCGCAGTGCCAAGCATTTGGCATTTTATGCTGCAATTTCTTTGAGATCCGAAATTCAAAATCAAATGGATAGTTCTTGCGCTGGAAACACATGATGCCTTGTTTGTTTATTGGGAATTTGTAAACCAGTTAAAATGAAACTTGTTAATATAAATATGCAGCAAAATGTGATCTGAAAAGGAAAGTGACTGCTCATTCTACCACCGCTACAACTTCCATGCAAATTCTTTTTGTCAATATTTA
>VDFB02062739.1:0-29130 GCA_007258455.2 Sequoia sempervirens
TTAAGTTTTCTATGTTTTCATCATGATCTAATTCTTAATTTCTGCATACTTCGAATTCACTCCACCATTTAGTGCATGCAAAACTTGTGATAGATACAATTTAATGCCCCCTTTTTAATCGATTTTTGTTTGTCAAATAAAGGGTTGTTCTCTATCTCTAGCGAGTTAAGACTAGGCCTAAGTATGGTTTGATGTCATTTCCCAGATGTTTGCCAATGTGGTAGAAGTGACAAAGGTCTCAAAAGTTCTAAGTGTGGGGTGTTCATAGTTGTATCTCTAGGTGTCCATAGGTTGTTGGACTTTTAGAATTCATTGGAACAAAATGCCTTACCATCCAAGTCCAACTTCTTGTTCTTGCTAGACTTTGGACTTTACCATACCAATATGCCTTTTTGCTCAATTTTGTTTCTCATCTATTTCTATTTGAGTTTCAAACTTTTCCATCACAACATACCTTTCCACCAAACCTTGCTCTTGCCTTTCCCCTTTTGGAGTTTCAGACTTCTTTCAATTGGAATGCCTTCCATTGACTCCCCAACTCCTAACTTGTGGCATGTGCCATGTGGTATCCCTGACCCTTGAACTCTCCTATTTAAATTGTTCTCCTCATCTACCTCCCTATATGGCATAGAATTGCTATTAATGCTAGATTTGATCGCACAACTTCTCCATAGGGGTTTTGGTCTAGGAACATTGTTTAAACTTAAAAGGGTGTGGATTGACATGTACATGTGACTTGAAGGATGATAATGGTCATATTTTATTAATGCGGCGGTTGAAGTTTGGTCGCCACTTTAGAGGTTTTTGTGGGTTCTTTGCTTTGCACATGTAGATCGGAGGATGCCATTAATGTTGATGATGTCAAGGGCTAACAACGAAACATATCTTTCCTAGTTTGTTTGAATATGCTAGAGTAGATATATTTTAAGATTTTTCACTACTGTGGATTATTGAGCTTTCTCTAAGTTGAAATCCTAGCCAATATTGTTTAAGCACTAGTGTTTGAATAGTCACATTCGAGGATGAAAACCCTTAGATTTGTAGATACCAGAGGACATAAACCCTTGAATTACTTAGTAGGATGGAAAGCTTTTGATAGATGAGTAGGGATATTCAAAAATCCCTATGTTACACCACTTTTTTCGGGTGAGGATGACAAGTGGTGTGTTTTTAAGATGATTTTTGGGGGATGCCATTTTTTAGACGACTATTAAAAAATATGGGAAAATTTAAAAATATAGGAAATTTCAATTATTCATATGATAACATTTAAAAGACATTCATCATATACACTATAGAACCTTAATAATTAGTTTAGAGTTGATTGAAATTTCACATTAGAATCAATAGACAAATAAACAAAATTTAATTGCTTACATTGCCAATGTGCATATGTATTATACAAAAATCATAATAGAATGCTTAGAGGCTACATATTTAACTACAAAAAGGAATAGGTTGAGGAAGAGACATGAGAACAATTGGTTGGGGTTCCATTAGATAAGGTAGCAACTCATAGTGATAGTGACTCAAATCCAAACTGCAATTTGGATGCAACATTAACAAATGTTGATTAGGAGCAATGGTAAATTTTCAATTTTTCAATTCCTTTTTGTAGCAAAGGAATTTGACAACTCATGAAAGAAGTAGTTGCAAGCATCCTCAATTGTGATGCATTCTTGCAATGCTTGTCCACCATCTAATAGGGTCTATTTGAGTTATTGTAGCTCTATTTGTTTGTGCTTCTAGTTTGCTAAATGTTGGATGATATAGATTGATAAAGGCTAGTCATAGTGTTTGAAGTAAAGTAGACATTTTCATTAGTATACAACTTTTGAAGGGCCTTCATGAGCCCTTCTTTCACAGTTTCATCATTAGATGGAGGCAACTTCTCAAGCCTTGCTCATACCATTTGGGGCCTAGAGCATAGACTACCATATAAAGTTGGGTGTTAAGAGTGTTCTATTCCCACATCACAATGAGACTAATATGATTCTTCGAAATTCTAAATTTGGATCTCATCTACGAATGGATTGCTTTATCTGCACAAACATTTTGTCATATGTCTCATTATTCTCTTTGACTAGGAGAGTTTGTATCAACATATGCTATAATCCACACAATGTGTAAGATGAAGGAACAAACACGTGCAAATCAGTTACAAAAAAAAAAATCAAAAAAGATTGACTCGAATGACAAAGAATGAAAATAGTTTACGAGTTAGAAATATTAATAAATTAACAATTTGAAACCTAAACAATACAGTCAGTAAATTTTTACATTGCAATGGACCACCAATCATCAAGAAGGATCTTTTGTGACACAATTTTTCCTTTAGCCATGTTTGCCTTTGATTATCTACTCCATCATGGATTAAACAACATTAATTGTAGATGCTCTTGTACCTCAAGCATCATCTTTAACAAAATAAAATAGTTAACATATCTAGTATCCACGAATCGAGCAATTCCTTTCTCAAAAAAATTCTTGAACAAAGCAAGTGAAGTATGATGGCTACAAAAGAACATATGTATGTATGTAGCTTTTCTTATCATTGCTTTCACCCAATCTATTTTCCTAATGCCTTTCATTGTGTTGTTCAATATATGCAACATGGGATTTATAAAATGTGTTTGTAAAAATCCTCCACTATCAGCTAGCTAATTTACATACATGAGTTGAATTGGTCACCACTTCTACAATATTACAGGGTGCAACCTCCTCTACAACAATTTTCAAAATCAAAATTAAAATTTTGCATTCTTCCTCTTCTCGAAGCATCAATAGCTCTAAGAAAATAAGAGTCAATTGAATATGTGATAATGATATTGATATGTAGTTGATGTCAAATATCACAATGTCTAACTATCCATGATGATAGAGTAGTGCTTTTTTTTTGATAACTCAAAGTTATCCCCATGTCCCAACCTAGTGCCCAACCCGCCTTACCTTGGTCTTACTTATTGCCAAGTTGGGGTTTGAGAAGGGGCAAGTTGAGGTGACACTAATCCTTTGGGGATGAACGCAGCAGCACACAAGCCATGTTCATCGGGTGAATCCGGTATAGAGTAGCTCTTTTCATCCATCACTACATTCACCTTAGAATACTCTCTATCAAGTAGGGTGGTGTGCAGTTTATGTTCTCTAGGGGGCAAACAAGGGACTAACAATAGTTGCTATCTTTAAACATTTGTGTGAAATATAGAGAATGTGGCACATGAAATGGTATGGCATGGGCAAAGAAAAAATTGGCAATAGAAGACAACTATTTCTCTTGATTGTTGTTACATGTAATTTTGGGCCTAAATAGAGCAAACCAAAACAACATTAACCTACTCTACCTAAAACACATAAGCATAAGAGCTAACAAAACATAATGAAAGCATAGATGATTTCACCAAATTAACCTTTGTTGCATCATGGAATGGTGGTTGTGCTCATGCATAGTTGGTTGTGTGCTCACAAATTCTGCAACATAATATTGCTCCAATGATAAAATAAGTGAGAGAGGATAATGGCTAAGTGTCGGGATTTTATAGATTTTGGGATTTTGGATGGAGGGTCAAGATTGCAAGTTGATGATCAAGGGTAGAGGATGGTTGAGACATCTCATCTCATGGGACCAAGAGGTGTGATGTGAAGAAGATGGTACCTTGGACTGCGAAGGAGGATCTTGCCATAAAGGCAAGCCTTGTCCTCACATTATAAAGGGGGTGACATGATGGGGAGGGTTGACCCACTTGATCACGGATTAAGTGTGTGCAACCATTTAGGGGGAGATTAGGATTTAATGAAAAAAGGTTGGAGGATGAGAAATGTAGAGGGGAATTAAATAAATAGTTTATCTATTTAATTTTTTGAAGAAAGGGGTAAAGGATGGGGATAAATAATTAAAGGTAAGTATTTACTTTAGGCTAGGATTTAGGGATAATAGAAGAAATAGAGTAGGATGAAGGTTGAGATAATTGAATATTAATTGAATAATAGGGTGTTATTATAGAGGATAGGAAATTGGTTGAATTAGGGGTCAATTTTAGGTGTCTACAATTGCATATTAAATTTACCCATAACACTAGTAGCCCTTCTCCTCCTTTTGGTATAATCCTTTCCCTTTTAAAAAAAAAGACTAAGACCTAAATGTGAAATAGCGAATGCATTTATAAAGAATGAAAATAATATACAAGTTAGAAATATTAATAAATTAACAATTTAAAATTTTAATAATAAAATCAATAGTTTTTTTACCTCATTGTGGTCAACTAATCATTGTCAAGGATATTTTGTTTCACACTTCTCCTTTAGTTGTGTTTTCCTTTGGCCATCTACTTTATTTTGGATTGACCATCATTAATTATAGCGGCTCCTGCACTAGAAGCATCTTCTCTAACAATTTAAAGTAGTTGCAATAGCATTTGCTTGAGGAATTGTTTCTCAAAATAGTCTTGAACAAGGTAAGTGAAGTGTGATGGTTGCAAATGAACATTTGTATGGCTCTGGCTTCTGCAATCTCTGCTTTCACCTAATCTATCTTTCCGATTTATTCGATGTGTTGTTCAATGCACGAACACATGGGTTCTAGAAAATGTGCTTGTGAGCTCCCTTCATAATCAAGCCAACTTACATACATAGGTTGAATTTGTCACCACTTGTACAATATTAGAGGGCCCAACTTTCTTTATGGAATCCTTCAAAATCCAAAATTGGAAGTTTGCATTCTTTCTTTTCCTTGAATGACCAATATCTCTAAGAAAACAAGAGCCATTTAAACATGTGGCAATAATATCAATGAGTGCTTAATGTCTAATATTGGTCCACTCATCCATGACGATGGAACAACCCTCATCCAAGTTTGCCTCATTTCTTTCATCACCACACAAACAAGGGACAAACACCAATTGCATTTTTGAACATTTGTTTAAAAGAAGAAAAATGTGCTATGTGAAATGATGTGGCATGGGCGAAAAAAATGGCAATAAACATCCATGCAACTGTAGTAGCCCTTATTTTTCCTTTGGTAAAGCTCTCTTCACTTTGACTCTCGACATCCATGGTTTGGGTAGGTAATGACATATTAGGTTGTGTAGTCTCTATTAGCATTCCTCTATGTTTTGCCTCACTCTCCATGTAAAACCTAGTCATCTTAGCCTTCTCAACTAGAGTTATTTTTCACAACCTTTATCTTTCCTCTGTTTATGCATAAAAGATGATAGTAAATTGTTGTGTAGCTTGCCATATAATTCTTGTTGCACAAATAACATAGCCATGGTCTACCCCTCTACCCCCTAACACCCTCCCCTTGAATTTCATTTCCCTCTTTGCTTATGGCTATTGTGAATTGTAGGAGGGGTTTTCTACAATGAAGTGAGTCTTTTACAATAAGTATAAAGGACTTCCAAAGGGAAATCAAATCAGTTATTTGAACTCATAATCCTAAAACAATCTCCCTTCTAGAAGAACCCCCAATAGTACCTCTATGGCCCCTTTGGTAAATCTTCACTTTCACTACCCTAATTGTTGTTCATTATTATTTTTTTATGTTGAAAACTAAAAATACAGTTGTGAGTGCAAACTTAAAACAAAAAACAAAATCAAACAAAAAATCCTCCTTGAGAGTTTGAAACTTAAAAAAAGACAAAAAAAGTGCAAAAAAAATTATGCAAATGAAAAATTGGGAGTTAAGTTACCTCAAATGATGTAGTTGTGATGCTCTCTTGCCCTCTCAATAGTGATCCTTTTTCTTCTCACATCTATTCTTTTTTGGCTTCTTCACAATATGGAAAATAGCAATTAGGGTTGGTCTAAAGGGGTGTAGGGGGTCCTTGTGATCCCTACCCCTCGCCTCAATTTATTTGATCGTCTTTTTGTAAATGCTTTTTGTCGTTGACTAGGTAGGGAACGCCTAGTTGTTCCATGTTGCTTTTTGGGAAAATAGAAGATTCAATTTTTTTTGAAAATCAAGTATGATCAGGGGACATTTCTGACCTATCCTTGCACCCCTAAAATGTCCCCTAGGGCATGAGTCTAAAAATGTAGGGGACACATTCTCAGGATACATAAGAAAAACTGTATTGCAATGAGGATGCAAACATGTTATGAAAGCCACCCCGTTGTTGGTCTAAAGGGGTGTAGGGGGTCCTTGTGATCCCTACCCCTCGCCTCAATTTATTTGATCGTCTTTTTGTAAATGCTTTTTGTCGTTGACTAGGTAGGGAACGCCTAGTTGTTCCATGTTGCTTTTTGGGAAAATAGAAGATTCAATTTTCTTTGAAAATCAAGTATGGTCAGAGGACATTTCTGACCTATCCTTGCACCCCTAAAATGTCCCCTAGGGCATGAGTCTAAAAATGTAGGGGACACATTCTCAGGATACATAAGAAAAACCCTATTGCAATGAGGATGCAAACATGTTATGAAAGCCACCCCGTTATTGGCATATGGAGAAAAAGATCCTTTCCCAAAACACATTGTGATTGTCAAAGTAACAATTTGCATGTATGGTGTTGTCCCCTTTTGTTACCTTGCATGCCCAATCTCATTGGATATGAGAGCACCTAATATTATTTTAAGATGGAGTTAAACATATACCTAAACTCTTTGACCCATGATTTCTAAACATTTTCCTTCAAAATTGGTAAGTTCGAAAAATTAATGTGGGCAATTCAGTCCTCAATGTTACTACCCAAAAGCTTGAACTCTCATGAAGAGAACTCATGATAACCCACAACCAATTTGTGTCTAGATTCCACCATTGACAAGCTAATACTAAGCCATCCTACTAGATAATATTTGATACTTGTTAAATCCTTACTCTATTACGTTCATAAATAATCTTTCTATTGAAATCACTGCACAAGTACTCCCATACTTAACAACTTCATGTTTCTAAGATAGCAAATAAAATGGTTTCCACTCCCAGGAACATCATGATTCACTCATAATCCCTTTTCCTTGACATAAAATCTGGTTTCCAATCTTTCTAGAAGTCCACAAAGGTGAGGAATGCTTTATTCAATTCATTGTCCTTGCTTGATACCCACTTGGGTCAATAAAATCATTTTGTAAGGATCATTAATAATTTAGAATCTATGTTAACCATTTCTTTGAAGAAACCCCCAAGACCTATGTATGATTTGCTCCTAGTTTGAATTTTGGCCCGGCTTGGTAGGGGATATGACTAAGGTGTTGTTTTTCCCTTACTGGTTCATCTCAAATGACCCTGAGCAAACTAACTTCAAATTCTATAGATTTTTCCCAAAATTGCAAACCTTTGATGTTTTTTCTTGATATTTAAAAAAAATTAAAATTTATTTTAGGCATTTCCATTTGACTTGAATGCAAAAAAACAAATTCCTAACCCTAAAAAGTGCCTTCTAAAGCATTTGAAATACAAACAAACCAATTTACCTCATTGTTAATGTAAAATGCAAAAACCAATTTGGCAGTTATTGTCATTGATGTCAACACTGATTTTTGGTTGTCAATCAAATGTTGATAATCATATCTGCTGCTTTAAGTTGAAACATCCAGTGTTATGATTCAGCAGAAAACTCTACAGGACACTAGTTTAAGGTCTAGATGCTTTGTTGAGCTGTGTAGTAGAGAAAATTCAAGCACATACATTTTCATTGCACTACAAGTTCTGTGATTTTTTATTGCTGACTTTGGCATTGAAATGATATGGTTGGATAGTAGAAAAAAGGGGGTATAATGAATACAAGGTAATTAATATTGCACCAAAGAAAAATAAGTGTTGTGGAGTATGTTGAGTGTATTGTGCACTACAAGTCCTGTAAATGAGTAAATGGAAGGGACAGTTAAAACTTAAAAATAATTAGTGTAAGGATCATTTAACATCCACTCAAAATTAGGCACATTCTCCTGTTTATACACAAAACAGAAATTAAAACAGGTTGAAAAGGTTAATTAAGTTTCAATAAATGTAGTTAATGGAATCCACAGAGAACCCTGCCGCTCCCAGCCGCTCCCCAGGCCGCTCCCATACCCAAACGCTCCTGGAGCAGGCATGGGAGCAAAATCCAAGGAACCCGGTAACTTAACTAAATATGTTTGGATTTCTATGAAAGCCCATGAACTTGAGGGCCTTGACAGCTTTTATATTTCAATGATTTGGTTTTCAACCCAAGATCACAAGGACGCTCCCTTACTCTAATGTTCTTAAAAGATTTTAAGGCAGCTCAATGATTTTTTAAGGAGGCAACTCGTATTTCTGGCTAATGGGTTTACTATGTATGTAAACCTTTGTAATTTGAAGGGTTGCAACTTAATGACAAGGCTTTTAGTATTGCCTGTGTTTGAATGCATTCAAATGTGAAATATTGTTATTTACTTGTTGCTGCTGATTGCTTGGATTATTCATTGCAATATATTGTTTGTAATTAATATTAAGCCTTTTCATTATGTGCTAATGTATTAAAATTGATTCCAGGAAGAAGTGCATCAGATGGGTTTTTCTGGTGATGAGGTACTTAATCCAAGACAGTTAGTGGAGATCTGCCTGAAAAGTGAACATCGAGAGCTTGTTTTGAGGGTATTTGATGTGTTTGCTTGGACTGGAAATGCCTTCAGGAGGAACAATAAAAGTCTTATTGAAAATGCTTGGATTCATGCCGCTGACATGGATAACTGGGCCAGAATCAGTCAGTCATCCAAGGAACAAGGATGGAGTGATGATCAAATCCTGCAAATGTTGGAGAATACAGCACTCTTCCATTGCTCAAATAGGTGCTATGGTACTAGAAGCAGCCTTTGTTATGAAGGTTCATTCCAGGAAGTACTGCCTTTGTTGATAGAGGATGCCGAGCTGTCGAAAGTTAAAGATGCAGATACAGGTAAGTGGTCAGTAGAGGCAATTCTCATGCAGCATCCAGATTTCCCAGAGGCAGGTCAATTAATGTTGACAGCAATTAGGGCGGGAAAATTTGTTGGAGCTGGCTTGGATGCTGAAGATGCTGGCCCTATGTCAGACTAAACATAGTCTTCTTTTTGACACTGAACAGACAGTATTCACAAGAGTGATAAGATGGCGGATAAGAAAGGGGATATATTTCTCGAGTCTGGGTAGATTTGTGTTACATATTTGTTGACTAATTTTGCTAAGCAAATGAATCTTCTCTTACCTTGGAATGTCACTTTTGGAAGGATGTTAAAGTGGCATTGATGTCAATACCATTTAGGATGGCATTTCTCTTTGTTATGCTTTTGTGGCATCTACATATTTGTAATTGCCATCAAAGCTGCACTGAGAAGGAACTAATTTAAAGGTGTTTGGTTTGATAACAAATGTAGGGTAGTGAATTGCCTAAACGTTTGTCACCATTGGCTATTTGGCTCTGTTGTGACTTTGAGATGGAAGAAGAGTTGGAATAGAAGGCCTTGTAAAAAATTTACCAGATTTTGTTGTACATGTGAACTGAAAAATGTTCCAATAGAAGGATATGCATTTCAATATAAGTGAATTTTAAACACTGAACATCAAAGTAAGTAAACAAGTTAAAAACTTTAAACAGCAATAATTATGTCTCTGAAGCACTCAATTATAAGTGCCTTGGTGTTTTTATGAAAACATTTTTGACTGGAGCTATGAATCAGAACAGGGTTTTAAAAGGACCCTGAAACCTTGCACAACAAGAAAGGCAACAACAACATGAAACTAGAATTGACAATGAAACAGGTCTTAAAACCAGAAAGGCCCTCTAGAAACAAACAATGAAACTACAGCAGTGGGACAGCCATAACAACAATCAAGAATGTTTGAATCCAAACCTCACCAAAGAACTCGAAAGTGGAGTTAAAGCCTGACCCTTGGATCATCCTGCCTTTTTTTGAAGAAGAGCCAGTTTCAACCAAAGGACATGTAATCATAACTTCTGGTTTTCTTTTTTCCTTAAAGAGGGATCCCTTCATGTCCCCAACTGGACCCACAATTGCAATGTCCAACTTCTTTCCTTTAGTCAAAGAAGAACCAGGCACAACCGAAGGACACAGCATTTGGTTTTCTCTCGTCCTTAAAGGTAGACCCCTGAGCTTTTCCTGCAGGGCTCACAACCATAGGGCTCAAATCCTTTCCTTTGTTCCTTACTATAGAGCCCACCTTAACAACATTCTGGAACTATCTCCCATGTTCAGGTTTCTCTTTGATACCTTATAAGTGCCTTGTGTTTATTATAGAAGTTATCAAACTTATTCTCGGTACTGGCTGCTTGAAGCAACATTGTTTATTAACTCCAATTTTTACAACTTTATAACAGTGTAGAAATAATGATATACTTCAACACTCTTTCAAGCTGCTTGTTTTCAATTGTAAGTCTTTGGGTTTGTTATTTGTGCTATAGATGAATGATAACAGTTTTGACTGTGGGCACAAAACATTATAATTAAAGAGTCGTCAAATGTGGGTTGTAAAATAAAGACATTCACATATGAGCTGCACGGCAAATGATTGAGCAGCTATAACCTTTTATGTAGCAAATCAACAATTATGTATTAAATGGACATGACCTCCATTCTGTCTGTAGATCAATATATCTCTTCACTTAACTACAAAGCTTGTACATGACAAGCCGGATTAATTAGCCGACAGGCTATATATTGCATGGGCTTTCAGCCGGAAACAAGTCTCACACCGCAAAACTACTATGGTTTTCCATCAAACTTTTTCCTGGAAAGCAGATAAACTTCACCGTGGATGAGATATTTTGGCAACAGTTAAATGCTTGCAGTTGTGGGAACGCTGTGTCAGAGGCAAGTTGAAGCGCTGAAGTGTCTTCCAGTAGTTGTTGGTACTTCTAGCGTCTTCGAATTAAATGCAAAACTACCGATTCACCACCTGTTGGAGGACTGTTGGAGGACGGTTTGAATGAATTGAATTCCTGTACAGTTTGAAAATATCATTCACCAGCTGGTAAGAAGCGTACAGCAATTTCAACCGCCATCAAATTTCCACCCTACTCATTTACTGCTGTTGGCAAATATATGGTAAATCACCGCTTATTTTGCCTATAAGAAGAATGAACCCCACCTTTGATTGAGACCAGTACTCAAAGCAGCCATATTTCTTGCACCACATTGCACACGGAGATTACGCTGAAGACAGGGGACGCATCAGGACAAAGAATCTACACAGATTGCAGACTACACAGTGCACAGTAATCTCCACCTTATTCCTTCTTATTCCTTCTTATTCCCACTCACCTGCAATGGAATTCAGGCTGGTTTGAGGCAATCAACATATTCATATCAATTACTGGAATAGTCGGGTAAAATCTATTCATTATAAAAAAAAAAATTATGGAAATATACTGTCAAACATTTCATGTGCCTTCTCTATGCCCCCACTTTTTGCATACATGTCTACCAAAATGCATACAACTACAACATATGACAAAATTCCTTTACCCATTACGATTTGCTGGATGTTCTTACCCTGCTGCAAAGCACCCATTTTGGTTACCTGCCAATTTCACTTGTGTATTCCATTTGAGCAAAAATCGTGAGAATCCTTAAGATTAAAAATCTATTCACAATGAACAAATATCTATCCATCCTAATTCTTTTGGCGTCCCCTGCAATCATTGCATTCTCTGAGATCACATTTCTTATCTCATGTATAATGTTAAAAAGCTGCAATATATTACTTGGAAAAGAGACCAGATCAAACAATAGAAATGCCTTTAGGTGTAACTTATATGTAATTGAAGTTTTTATCATTATGTTGCAGCACTCTCTAAAAAACAAACAGTGTAAGTCAATAGCAAAAACCAAATTGACGATAAATAGTGATACGATGATTCAGTCATAGAAATAAGCAGTTTTTCAAGTCGCGCTAAACAAATGCTGGTACAAATACAAGAATTAGTGATGACTGTTTTACCTCAACCCACTACAGGAGCATTTTGTAAAGCTTTAATTCAGAAAAACTACTTAACAATCCGGTTATAAATTGACCTATCTGTACAGTGACAAATCTCAGTCAGCGAATTAAAGAGATCATTAGGGAGCAATATAGCACGCTAATGGGATGACAATGAAAATTCATGAGAGCATGATGACAAATACATAAAGTCTGTGGCAGCTTCAAGAGAATAGATTCCTACTTTAGGAGGGTTTTGACAATTGATTTGACATTAAGTTTTTTCAGATCTGTATATGATTGTCCACATCCCACAAACATCATAGGCGATCCTGAAATGTAGACCATAGAAAGTGCAGCTCCAACCTGAAGAATAGACGACAGTTTAGAAAATTGATAGTGAAATAAATTTGCTTGGGTAGCTCCATTCAATCATGCTAAGCCTCAAAGCAACTTGTGACAGACAAAGGGTTTGCAGATCAATCATTTTATGAGATCTATCTACAACAGAACACAGTAACACTTGCCTTGTCCCAGAGAGCAGTGTCGCTTCTATAAGTGACAACCTTCGAAAAAGGAAGTATACCTGCATGTGCAAGAAGTGATTGCTGTGAGGGGTTCAAATCGTTGTGCCACATTGAATACAGGCTCTTTGAATTTATATCTCTTCGCCTTTGTGTTGGGTTGCTAGATCTTGCCCTCTTGCTTCTCACCCATTTTTCTGCAATTCCTTAACCACTATACAATAGGTGTAGATGCATCCTTTACGAGCTCCATTAATATGTGATATAATACATGAATGTGGTTGTGCAAGGCACGTGTGAGGTGATAGTTTTGCTGCTTCCACGTATCAACCATTCTAAAACAAATGGCCCGGAAGGGATGACATTTAGAACAGTAGGCCTTTCCACCATTGATATGGTGACACAGATTGAGTGAGAAACAAGGCAAAGCTGCGCAGATGAAAACAAAGCAATTACTGCTTGTATATTTATGTTGTTGTATAGTAAGTAAATAATCAGTAATTTGTTATATTACTTAAAAAATAATCTAGAGTGGTAATTACGTTTGAAATTTGTTAATGCATATTTCTTTTTAGATGTTGTATTTTATTAAACTTTTGATATGTTGTTTTAAAAACAACAGGTTAGAGTTACTCAATATATTATAAAGAGAAGTTTATTTAAATGTTTTCCCCGCCACGTATGGTTTCCACTCCTCCAAATTCTTCGTTCTAATATGGTTTCCGCTTATCCAATAAGCTCTCTGGTGGAGGGCATTACTAATAATCTCACCTCATCACGCTTACTTTGTAATAATGTATTCGCTTCAATTATGAATGCTTGAAATAACATGTCTAATTGCCCACCATTACAGTTCCTAACTGGCAGCTACTATAGATCATCATTATATTTTATTGATGCTTTGATTTTTTAATCTGCCAAAGCTATATTGAATAAAGAACTTAATATTGTGAAGACTTTTTATTATACCAACCTATATTGAATAAAATATTGTGAATAATTAAAGTAATTGCAAGTGATTTAAAAAAAATATTCTTTAAATAAATCATATTCTAATATTTTTAAGTAGCTCTTATTAAAAATAATTATGAGTTTGCATTCTACGTAATTATCAACCATTACAGTTTTTTTAGGTGATTTTTAAAAATTTAATAAATTTTTAATATTCCTTAGATCAATCATATTAAACTTACCTTAGATTGAGGTAAGTTTGCATAAGGTAAACTATAAATTACGGTCAAAACTCCCTTTTTGCTTAATGCTAAAATGATCACTTTTTTTAGAGCTTAAAGTATCAAGCCAAGATATGTGCCTCCACGTTAATTGATATGACTGAAATTAATATATCAAGTAAATTATGATTTTTCTAACTTTTTAGTTATTCATAATTTCCATTCTAACTTTTGAGTTATTCATAATTTCCATTTGAAAAGAAAGAAAATAATAAAAAAAATATAAAAAGAAAATATGCATTTGTAATAGGAATTATTTTTTATATAATTGATCAATATTTTAATAATTTGATATTGTTTAGATTAATTTTTTTAAAAATTGATAAAGACCTAAAATATATCATGAAGATAAAATGATATGTTTTCACTTCTATATATTAGGTAAAAATAAAATAGAAATAAGAAAAAATATTTAATTACGTCTTACTTATTATATTTAATAATCTTTTATTTAGAACTAACTCTAATAGTATACAGATTTATAATTATATTTATTTGACTTTGTTATATTTGATCCCTTTTAGACAAATAGTTTACAAATAGTTTACAAATACATTATGCAAACTTGTCTTGCATAGTGTAACTTTTTGTTTTTTATATTATTTTTACTACATTTCTATTATAAACACTTATAAACAAACTTATATGTAGTATTCATATTATATTATATTTCTTTTAGTATTTACATTTCTATTATATTATTTTCACTCAATTTGTACTATATCATGCAAACTCTTTTTTAACTCGATTTCTATTATAGACACCTATCACTCCATTAGGAAAACACCCACCCATACGATTGAATCCAACAAGAACCCAAACTTATATCCATAAAAGCAAAGTAACAAATATTTATTATAAATTTGGTTTTCAATGATGTCCAAATCACAGTTATGGACTACCTAACATCCCTTTCCAATCATTATTTATTTGTAAGACATTATCTTAGATTAACATGCAACTAACATTTACGATCCACTGGAATCCCTTTCCAATATTTATTAAATTTTAAGAAACTATCTTAAATTAGCATACAAATGAACATTTGTTAACTTCTTTTATAAATTCTTACTTATTCTTCTATGTATAAGTTTTACCACTTGTTTAGGATATTAAACATATAGTATAATGTTTATCATTTTAAAAATGTAATCTCATTCAGGAATGGACAATTCACATCAACCCAACGAGATTATTGAAATCTCGAGCGGTTCCAATGGCCCTATCTTGTCAACCAACTCTTCACTGTCAATCAATTGCAATGCAACTTCTACAAGCCACATTCAAGCTTTTACAAATGACATTACTGTTAGTTGCCTTGACCTGGTACAACAAGCAAAGGCCACTGCTCGAAACATCCAAAGTGTGCAAGAATGTGACATTCACTCAATGGAAGTTACAGTACATGAATTCCACTCAACTTGTCAGAAGTTGGGTTCCTTCTGCACTTTCCTCCGTGAAATGAAAGCAGATGAGCTTTATGGACAAGGTGGTTCTGTCTACATAAAAGAAGCATTCCAAAACTACTTGAATGATGTTTAATACACTTTCCCCTTCTAACTGTGTATATAGTATGTGATATAACCATGTAACTACAATTTTTACCAACTTATGGATAGTTGGAAAATTTTTAAATCCCAAAAAGAAATGTAAGCTTCAATATACTATGATTAAGGCACTTTGATATGTGATAAAATATACAATATGTCATTTACTACAATACCATGTAACACGCTTTTGCTTCATAAATATATACACACAGTATGTGCTACTTGTTATCATATTAGAGCTTTGTTCTTTCCTATATGTTTCAATTCCAAAAAACAAAAAAGATATCTTTGATTACATATAGTGAAGAATAGTAGTTTACTATAATATATCGTGAACAAATGCTATAGGTCCCCTTCAATAGTTGTCTCTTTGTTGCACCTAAATTCCTTACAATAAACTATTATTATAAACAAAGTCCATTCTTCTAAAATATACCACATTTGTAGTATATTAGCTTTACATAATAAGTCTTTGAGTAATATATTGTATTTGTGTTTCTTATGGTCTTCTAAATTTACTGAGATTTAAATGAGATGGTATTGTATAATAGCATAAACGTCTTAGGCTCATTCACTTAACACAATTACTATAACCTATAGTTAGATTTCCTAATTCCATTGCACCTCAAATGAATAGCACAATTGCAAACGAAGTAGCCTTCTTTAAAATTTTACTATATGTTCTTTCAATGTTTATCCCTTGCTAATAGTACGGTACTGTTATATTCATTTATTCCAAAGCAACTTTCTCCTTGTGACGTTAGTATTTATCTTCTTATTTGCAAATTCCTCTTGCGATGTTTATTTAATCTGCACTCTTTACTTCTATTATTGTCCCCCCCCTCTGTTATTCTAGAACTTTTATTTGGTTTATTTAAATTGTCATTTCTTTTTGTCCACACACTTTACCTCCTCCTATAGCACAACCCCCTCACACCTTAGTATTTACTTTGTGTTATTTCTCTTTTTTTCCCTATCCACACCCAGCTATCGTTTTTTTCCAATTTAAAAAAATCTTCAATTTCTTGTACTTGTACGCCCATTCTCTTCAACTCCCTCCATTCTTTGGCTGCGGTATGTTTTTTTTTCTTCTGTTTTTCTCTATTAAATCTGCAAATTGATTTTTTATTTTAGTGAAGTTGCTAATATATTGGATATCTTCAATATCCCTACAGGTTGAAGTATATATATTAGCAATACAACAACCTACTTCCAAAGGCCAATACTTTCATATACATACCTATAAAGAATCACATTTACAGGTATTATTCTTAAATTACTTTTACACAATGTAAATCTTTTTTACAGTTTAATATAAAGTAATGATTGTATGGTCACAGTCAACTAGATTATGGCTTTTGCATTTATTATCAAATTAGTTAGCTATACTTTGTTGGGTACAGGAGATATGCATTTCCTACTTTACAAAGTATGCTTTTATGTCATTTATAATAAGTAATAGTTGTCACCTACAATTTATTTTTGTAAGGTTTAGTGGGCTTTCTCGTCACAATGTATTCTTTGACTGAGAATGCAATTAAGTTGATCAATGATGGAAACGTAGACTTCCAACCCTATCTACAAGCAATAGATATCTCAATGTTTGGCCATGGGCCTAAACCAACAAATCGCTATATGGTAGAACTCTCCGATGGGGTGCACAAGCAGAAGGGTACACTTCCAAAACAATACGACCACTACATAGATTCTGAAGAGCTCCAAAAGGGATCTATATTTAAATTCATTAAATACAGTTGCCCTATTATTTGTGATTCAAGGTAAGCCACAATATTTCAATGCTCTTCTACAATATGGCAAATCATAATTTACAAATTATCATTTTTAGAATCCGCTATGTCAAATCGTGTCCTATTGATATTACTTCTTTATTGTACACTTATAGGTGGATTGTCATATCAGAATTAAAAATCACAGGTTTGCAGCAGGATATCATTGGCCAACCCGCCTACCTTTCTGAAGAACAAACCCAACAAGAACATGCCACATCTACAAGCCTTGATAACAATATTATAGTACCACAACCGCCTCTTGTGATAAAATATTCCTTGACTGAAAATGCAATCAAGATGATGAATAATGGAAAGCTAGACTTGCAACCCCATCTACAATTACTAGAGTTTGCACTATTTGGCCATGGCCTTGAACTGGGTGATCGATATAGAGTAGAGCTCTCTGATGGGGTACATAAGCAGAAGGCTACACTTCCAAAAAAGTACAACCAGTACATAGCTTCAAAAGAACTCCAGAAGGGATCGATACTTAAACTCATTAGCTACAAGTGCTCCGTTCTTTGTAATTCAAGGTTAGCCACCATATTTCCATGCTCTTCTACAAATTTCCAAATAATATCTTCTAGCTTACCATATTTTAACCATTATGTCGCAGTTGTTCTTACTCAAAATACTTATTCATTTAAACTTTTTAGGTGGATTGTCATCTCCGAAATAGAAATCACATGTTTACAACATGATATCATTGGTCACCCTGCCTATCTATTTGAAGAACAAGCCCGCCAAATAAATGCTACAAGCTCAATTGCACCATCTACAAGCATCAGTAACAGTGGTATTGCAGCAAAGCCACCTTCTCACAAGACACTTTTTGGATTGTGCTCATCCCCACAAAAGAAAGACATTCCCTCCAATATTACTTCTATTAGAAATTTGAATCCATTCCAAACAAGGTGGCTTATAAAGGGTCGTGTTACCATGAAAAAACAAATGCACCACTTCAACACACAAAAGGGACAAGGGAAAGTCTTTTCATTTGATATTATTGATTGTGAGGGCACTGAAATACGTGTAACTTGTTTTAATGAAGTTGCAGACCTTCATTACCTGAAAGTTCAGTCTGGAGAAGTATATACAATATCTGGTGGAACTATTAAGTAAGCTAATAGGATGTTCAACAAACTAAATAGTCAGCTTGAAATTTGTTTAGTTGAGGATTCCAAAATTTCTCTCTCAAAAGATGACCTTGTAATTCCCAAACATAGGTTCTCTTTCACGCCCTTTAAGGAAATTTTACAACTAAACAATAATATCCTTGTTGATGTTATTGGAATAGTCATATGTGTGGATCCTAGCTCAACCATAAGGAGAAGGGATGGGACTGAAGTTCTTCGAAGGAGCATCAAATTGATAGATATCTCTTCATCTACAATTAATATTACTTTATGGGGTCCAACTACTGAAAACGAAGGAAAACAACTACATGAAATGTATCACTTAAAACATGTTGTGCTTGCAATAAAAAATGGTCGTGTCACTAAGTATAAAGGAAAGGTCATAAGCACTTTGGCAAGCACCCACCTATTCATAAACCCAACAATAGAGGAGGCAAAACAACTCGCATCATGGTTTGAACATAATGGAACTAATGTCACTCCATCTAATACACAACTGTTGGATGGACCTCTTCTGCTGGCGAGGAAAACAATTGTTGATATTGAACAACAAACTACCAATGTGAAACAGACTTTCCAATGCACTTTAAAAGCAACCGTGCAATTCATAAAAACAAATTCATTATGCTATCCATCTTGCCCCCTTGAGTTAGATGGAAAACAATGTAAAAAAAAGGTTGTACAAAATGATGATCAAACATGGTATTGTTCCAAGTGCAAATCTACAACTGCTACATGTACCTACAGATACATACTCCAACTCAAGATTACAGATCATACAGGAATATTATGGGCTGTTGCTTTTGAAGAACCAACCACCAAACTTCTTGGAATATCTGCAGATAATTTATACATGCTACAATTCAATGTTGGAAAAGAAACTGAAGCTGAGACGATAGTAAAAGGGGTGTTATTCAAGCAATTTATCTTCACAATCACAAATTCATATGACACAAGTGCTGCTCAACCACGGGTAAAATCAACAATCACAAAGGTGGATGAGATAGATTTTTTTGCAGAGAATTCACTCATCTTGAGTGGAATCACTGATATATGTCATATTGCTAATGCTTAGAACTAGCTCAAGCACTTATGTAATGTATATACAACTTTGAAGCATCTTATATAGTATACTTTCTATACTTTTGACTGCATAAATGGAATCTCAAAGTCACATGTGTATTGAATATATTTATATTAGGGATATTATATGATTAATCTCTTCCACAAAATTACTTATGTACTGATAGGACATGAATCATATCTCAAGTAATTTTTAAAAATATAATGATTGACGGACTTGTCTCATGAATGTTTAGCTTCTAAATTTTGTAAGTATTTATAATTGTACATTTGATGATTGTAGTTCATATTTCCTTTACAGATGGAAACCTCCACCCCACAAAACATACAATGTCGTAAAAGAAGCCGTAACTACTATATTCAACATCAAGAAGAAATTAGCATTCGTCGTCATATGCAACGCATAGGAAAACAAACAATACAATTCAACACACCAAACTCCTTTACGTCAAGCCAACACAACATTGAACCATATAAAAGTACACCATATGAAACAATCCACTCTCTTCAACAACAACCGACAAGCTTACCACAAACAAAAAAATTATTTTTAGAGGCTTCCAAACGATTTTGATCAAGACTAGATAAACTATCTAACTTGGAAACTTGTACAGTTTGCCATGAATGCTACCCAGGCATGCACATGAACTCAACACAGAGTGGTCCAATTTGTTTAAGATGCTTTCATGAGAAAGGAAGACATCGCTTCTCATCAACCAATTTTATGGACCCAGGAGTACAACCATACGAACTACAAACACTAACACAAGTCGAAGAAATGCTTATAGCAAGAGTCAATCCGATAATACAGGTAACACATGCTCATGGAGGCCAATACAAATATAGCATCCACACAATTTGTTTCCCGCAAGATATCAAAACCATAGCAAAATACCTTCCACATAAAATTGCAAACTTGGATGTGTTGGTGGTTTGCAGAACCAATTCAAGGCGAGAACATTATGATTGCTACGTAAGTAGGCCTTGTGTGTGGGCTGCACTAAAATAAAAAGTCGCAAACGACCCTTACTACAAAGATGTTGAGGTAAACTTTGCATCTCTTGAGGAACTCCCCAATACAAATACATACATTTCAAGTATGCTTCATAACATTATTGCTAAAAATGATGATATGGTTGTACCAAACAGTGCATCAACATTTGACACAGAACCAGTAGACAATGAATTCACTTGCTCCTCATCATTTATGGCCAGGTTACCAAATAAACGCCATGAACTAGAAATCATAAAAGAAACATTGCAAGTTAGAGATCAAAATGATACCATTATTGATTGGCCAACACTTGAGACGTCACCAGTTAATGAATACAATATTGAGGGCCTTTTAGACATGGCTTTTCCTTCACTTTTTCCTAATGGTAGAGCACTACATCTACAACCTCGCTATAGACAAGTTGAAATGCGTGAATATGTGTTGCACCTAATGAGGTTTCATGATAATAGATTTGGAAGGCATCCAAGGTTTAGATATTTTGTCTTGAACCTATTGATGCGCCATCGAAGCCAAGGTGTTGCCTCTGTTTTTGTCAAGAAAAATGTCGAGGACTGCATACCAACCACGATAGATAGTCTTCGTCTCCATATACAACAGTTACTTGATACTAAAATAGCTGAACAATTGATGCATTATGGATCCTCCCTTAGAGGCACAAGAGCATATTGGAATAAGTGTCGTGGAGAATTGTCACAAATGATCAACCAAATAGGCTCCCCCACACTATTCTTCACATTAAGTGTTGCTAATACCAAATGGCCTGATTTACACCAATTGTTTTCAAAGGGGGCAACACCGACATTGAGAAACAATAAAGATCGCATAGATAACATTGTTACAAACCCACATACCACCTCCTTATACTTGCATCAATGATTCACAATATTTCGTGAAGAAGTCTTACAAAAGCTTTACTATTCAACAGACTACTGGTATAGATATGAGTGGCAACATCAAGGTTCTGCACATGTCCATGGATTCCTTTGGATTGAAGGTGCACCAAACATGGACAAACTTGACTGGACCAATCATGCAAATGTTGACATAGCAAAAACGTTCTTTGACAAATATGTTAGTGCTTGGAATCCTCAAAATCTAGGAGATAGGAACAATACATGCTATCGATCTTCACAAGACGATCCATGCTTATTAACAACACCTGAAATCTTAGCTACAGATACACTTTCCGATTATGAAGAGTTAGTAAACCGTGTCCAGAGACACACCAAATGTTTAGAATCAACTTGCCTTTGAAAGAAAGGAAACACCATTGAGTGCCGATATAAAGTGCCCTGGACTGAATGCGCAACCTCTTCATTGTGTAACGACGAAAATGGGAAAAAACCTTTTCCCCTGCACGCAATGATGATAGGTTGAATATACATAGTCCAAAGATGCTCTCCATATGGAGGGCCAATATGGATTGTCAGCGAGTGCTCTCAAAAACACTAGTTCTAAAGTACATTGCAAAATATGCCGCAAAGGCAGAAAGAAAATCTGAAAGCTGTATTGATATGTTGACACGCATATGTCGCAAGCAACCACCCCAAGACAAAGCACTTGCAGCATATAGAAAATTCATGTATGAGATTGTAGCTGATCATGATATAGGTATGCAAGAAACATGCCACATGTTGCAAAAGCTACCCCTTGTTGTTTGCAATCGTGAATTTATGGTGCTTAATGTTGGTCGTAAAGTTTTCAACCGAATTAGAACAAACCCAAATGAAAATACTTTGCAGAAAAGTTACCTCCAATTATACACACAACGCCCTCCTCAAATGGAAACAATAACACTACTTGAATCTGCACAATCATTCTCTTTCTCTTCAAGTCGCAAACAATCCAAGTGGAAAGAAAGGAAACAAAAGGCAATTATCAGTGTCTTCTCCCGATTTACTACTATTCCAAAGGAGGATTCAGAACATTTCGAGACATTTTGCTGGAGTGAATTACTTCTATACAAGCAATTCCGCAACATTGAGACAGATATTGGTATTGAGAAAGAAACAATTGTTGCAAATTGGAGGGAGATGAATAGACTTAAATACTATGTGTGGCATATTGATCGTGTAGTTGATAAAGAAATAGATCAAGTGGCAGAAGATGAACTAGAAAATGAAAACAATATAGAAAATACAATACACCTAAATGAATGGGAGTTCCTATCACAGTTGGGTCTTGGTACTAGTGGAAATCTTAATTCCCTTGATATGCTTGGAAGACGTGACTTTGACAATTGCAAAAACTGGAATGACAGTACAATACTGCAAGCTTTACATGAAACTGCAGAGCATTTCGTAACCATAACAAAGTTAACCAAAATGATGAGCCAACACCATTTAACCTTCACAACCTCCCATACCCACTCTCTCCCAAACAACAACTCGTTCTTACACTTTTGTTGGACCACTATACCGCTTATCAACTTCAAACACCCTTGCACATGATCATACAAGGCACTGCAGGAATAGGGAAATCCTATCTTATTCATTGCATTAAAAGATCCTTTTCTAATTTAGTACCACAACAACATAGCCCGCTCCTTGTTGTTGCTCCTACAGGAATTGTAGCATTCAACATACATGCCTTGACTATACATTCAACCCTAAAGATTCCAATCAAAGAAATGCAACCATTGAAAGGTCAATCACTAGCAATGTTCCAACAGAACATGAGACATGTAAAATACCTTCTCATTGATGAGATGAGCTTTCTAGGGCCAAATTACTCTTGAAAATTGATACAAGGCTACGTGAGGCTTTCCCCCACCAACAACACTTGTGCTCCGGTGGAATATCCATCATTCTTGTAGGCGACTTTGCACAACTACCCCCTGTTATGGAAAAACCTATATATGCCTCCCACACAGATGCAAAAGCCCTATGGGAACACTTCACTATTATTGTCACACTAGAACAAATATTTCAAAAAAATGGGGATAGTCAAGCTCAAATTAATTTTCAAAGAACTCTACAAAACATTCAGAATGCAGAACCAAATGAACAAGATTGGGAGCTACTAACGAGTCACACAAACACAATGCTATCAAACAATGAAAACAAGTCTTTTGACCTATCAATGCACCTATTTCCAACCAATAACTTAGTAGAAACACACAACAAAAAAATGATACAGTTGTTAAATCTTCCTATGGCACTCAGTATTGCAATAAAAACAAACACAAAATCAAACATTGACAATGATGTTGACCAGCTACCTCGTGAACTCCTGCTGTGTCAAGGCCAACACGTCATGCTAACTACAAACCTATGGACTCAAGTAGGCCTTGTTAATGGTTCTCTTGGAGAGGTTTTAGATATTGTATACACAGAAAGTTCTAAACCACCAGACTTACCGTTATATGTAGTAGTTAAATTTGATACATACAATGGCCCACCTTGGGATATACATGCTCCAACAACTATTCCAATTTCACCTATATCTCTAGGTGCTTACAAGAAGTTACCACTGTGCATGGCATGGGCAATTACAATACATAAATCCCAAGGATTAACAATCGAAAGAGTAACAATCAATATAGGTGAAAAAGAAAGACAGGGCTTGACTTTTACAGCTATATCTAGAGTTAAATCAATAGATGGACTTAGGATCGAACCTCCGTTTTCCTTTGATCGATACTCAAGAATGAAGAACAATCCATACACAATTATCAGGAAAAAAGAAGAGCTTCGTCTACGTCTTCTCTCCTTATGATGAGTACAGGTACACATACATAAACACACCACTCTCCCAATACATTGAATTAGCTTATTATTTTCTTTACCATATAAATATAATACATTTTATTGTTTCGATATTAATACCACATTTGCAAACACGTGCAGGTGGATGTTCCAGAATCATATACTCCTGCAACAGTTGCTTCAATCTGACTAAAGTGCATACACTATCATTTCCATTATCAAAGCCCACTTCAAAATCAATAGATTTTTTAGCCACTTCCCATTCTTGTTGAAAATATCACAATCATTTCAAATTGTTCCATGTCAAGAACCAAAGCATGTTGAAGACAACACTACGTAGAACAAGATCACGAATCCTACCTGAAAAATTCTACCATGAACTAATGAAAAATGCCCAATCCACACAAGATGACACAAATTATAATCATTTCCACATACCACCCACTCCTCCATCTACCCTTAAGATGCTTCCTCCTAAAATGTATGTGTAGATATTCTAAAAGAAACAAAGGCTCTCCTATGCTACACATTATTATCAATGATCAAGAGTCTTACACTCTTAGATATCTCTTAAACACTAGAGGGAACTTCATCTACTGCAAATGCCAACACGGGGAGAATGTAGAGTCCTTATGATAAAAAAATTGCTACCAATGCTACAACTATTCATATCTTCAATCTTCATCCACACATCATCCCATCCACAAACCATGCCCACCCATATGAGAACATGCTATATCAAAGAAAGGAACAAATGATTGCACTGAAGTAATCATTGAAGAAAAATGGACAAACAAAATTAATATGGATACCCAAGAAAAAAATAAAAATTGATCCCTATCAATCTCCATTAGTCAAAGAAACTATGGGGAAAAAAGAAGGGAATTTCATCCATGAAAAATAGTCCACTAGAACATAGGAAAGCTTCAAAACCAACCTACAAGACATCAAAAAAGTTTGTCTCACACCTACCATTGCTGATATCCCCAGTTTTCAAAAAAAATTCCAATCTATCAACCTAACAATCTACATCATATATCTCTCAAAGTACACCACCAAAAACCGTGTGTTGAAAGAAACTCTTTATCGTAAGGACTCTACTACCTCCCTATTGCGATGTTTGCATCTAGATTCAGTTCACTCCAATATTAGCAAAACAAAAAAAGTACACTTCACGAAAAAAAAAGTTTAGAAGGAAACTTGTCCTCTATTTAAAACCACTACAGTGACAAGAAAGGTGTCAAAGATATATTCAACCATCTACGTGCGCCAAACCAGGTAGAAGCATCTTATCCCAATCCATAATGTATCCATGATTCATATATCAAATCCAGATTCACCAACCACCATACATATTACAAATCTTCTTGATCTTCATCAACGTTTAGTGTACATTTAACACTTGCTTATGGTAAAACTCTTGACATGGGTCACTATCATTCACCATATCCAAATGAGCATCCGCTTTCCAAATTGTAATCCCTGCCATTACATGCCTTCCATATCCTTTCATCCATTCATTTACCTCCCATTACATGCCTTCCATATCCTTTCATACACTGCAACAAACTAGGGGCATATACTCAAAACTTTCATATAGATCATCAACTCATATTATAAATTATTTTTTCTCTATTTAGATGGTTACAACAACTTAGTTTACACATACATTCTTTTCATAGAATATATATTACAAACAAATTGTATTCAATTCTACAAAGTTGTATATATTTGGGAGTACGCAAACTGTGTCAATTCTTTTATGTCAATTCATATAGATCATAAACTCATATTATAAATTATTTTTTGTCTATTTAGATGATTATGACATCTTAGTTTACACATATATTCTTTTCATAGAATATATATTACAAACAAATTGTATTCAATTCAACAAAATTGTATATATTTGGGATTACCACATTTTATGTTTACTTCTTTATTCTATCACAAAGATGTTTATACATCCATTTTCTTTTCATAATGTATATTTTGTTCTTTTACTGCTGTCTACCTCTATCTCCAAATATGTATCCACTTTGTAAAAAAATAATACAAAATTAAACAAATTATACATTGCACAACTCTCCCCTTCTTACTACTCTATATTTTCCTATCGGCGTAACCCTTGCACCCCCTCCGGTGCAAGTGCTAGTTGTATAAAGGCTATAAACAGTTGGGCATCTTGTATCTGGCTTTCACAATTGTTTGGCTATTATTAAGCTCTAAAGGGGTTTTAGTGTAGGAAGAGGCAGGATCTTTGACATGGTTTGAAAATGGATTCAATTGTGCGTCCTGATAGTTAGCCAACTACCTATGTATTTGAATGCAATCAACACACTTAGCTAGGACTTAAAACTCAACTTCCCAAACCTAGGTGAATTAAAACTTTAAATGGAGCAAAACACTACGTCACTTTTATGATATTTTACGTTAATGGAAAATCAAAAGATAGTGAGCGCGATGTGGATTAAACATTTTAAGAACTCTACAACTTCATAATGTATTAAAACTTTGTTTTGGGATTGAGTAAAACTAGTATATACATATTATTTATTAATAATATTTATAAAAAAAGTCGAGAGATATCCTTCTTGAGGCACTATTTTTTTAATCAATTTGTCACATCAAAGTGCATAGGTGCCTAAGATGGATATCTCAGCTTTTTTATAAGTTTTATTAATAAATAATATATATATGCTAGTATATGTAGAAAATGAATTTGCATGTCAGTGAAAATGAATTTGCATATCGGTTACATTTCTTTTATATGCATGTGGGTTACATTTCTTTTATAATATATATAATTGTCGCCCGAGAGAACGTCAAAATAAACATAACTTCAAAAAATGTACACGCATCTTTTGCTTTCATTGTAGAAACCTCTCGACTTAACAAATCAAATTCTTAGCTATTGCTAGGATTATTTTTTAATAGAAATGGGAATTCTTACTTTAATATTTTGTTCAAAGTGTGTTTAAAAATAAATAAATTAAAAAGGTATTTATTTATATCATTTTAAAGTTATTTCATATAATATTAGATTTAAAAGTTTTCAAGCATGATATATTTGAAGAATAAATGAATGTTTTTTTAAGGGATGTCTCTTAATAATTTAAGTAATATATCGTAAGCGAATATTTCTTGTGTTCAACCCTTTGAGTAGTTGAGTAGTGCTGATGGCTTGCCGATAAAAAAAAAAATTCTTCAATTTTACCTTTGATTAGATGATTTAGATAAATTGCAAGAGATAAATAATAATAAATTTTAGAAAAGTCCTTCAATTATATAATCCCTGTCCAAGATGACCTGAATATTAGAACATAAAAATATGAGTTCGTCTAAATAGCAATAAAACATAAACATGTTGTATGCTTTAAAAAATATTTTTTTAATATTTTTTCAAAAGAATATTTGGTAAATATTTTAAGTGCTTAACATTTTAACACAAGAATAAAGAATATTTGGTAAATATGCCTTTAGCATTCAATACTTTGTATTTCTACAAAAGGATAAATAGTATTTGGTAAATATTGTGTCAATGTTTAATATTTTGTATGATGGTTTTGTAATTTTTTTTTTAAAATTTTCTAACATGAATAATAGTGTATTGTACTTAAATGATGGTATAATGGTATATTAGGTAGCATTAAATGGATTTGGTTGTAATAAATAAAGGCGTGGGTTTGTATGATAAGTCATTCCAATAATTATGATAGAAGTATTTATCCCACATGAATGGATAGTAGTTGTCCCTAGCAAAACTCTATGTTTTAAGGGCTTACCAAATATAGAACATCAACTTTGAATATTGTAATTGGAGTTTATGTTTTGTAGAAGTTCTGCTTTGAAGTGACTATTATATTATGTTATCTTGCTTTAAGGGTTTTGATCATTTCTAAATATATTTTAACATTTCTATTTTAATATTTTTATTGTGTGTGTGTGTGGGTGTGTGTGTGTGTGTGTGTATACATATACATACTTATGTTATGTAGGCCTTCTTTTGATGATTTTTATTTTTATTTTTTTTTATGATAAATCCACCAATGTGTGTGTGTGTGTGTGTGTGTGTGTGTGTGTGTGTGTGTGTGTGTGAGAGATAAATTCACCAATGGAAATGATGTGACAAAGGATTTTGTTTTAGATCATTTTTTTGATCTTCCATTAGATATTAATGTTTTTTCTTTACCTCAACATGCACTGTATAATCTTGATCACATGTTAATGAGAGTCATCTTGAAGCAAAAAAAATGAAGTAGAAGAAGATCAAGACAATATATAATTTGGTTCTCAAGTTTTGAGAATAATATCTTTTGTTATGTAATGTAAATAATCTATTATAAAGTTCATATTTTGTTACACGCTATGTAGTTAACTATTATACATTTCTTATCTTGCCTTGAGGATGAAACATACTAAGGGACAAAGAATCTAATATATCTATAGTTATGGTATTATGAAGCATTAGATTGTAATAAATAAAGTGTGAGTGCACCTACTTTGCATGCCATCCCACTAGTTAATTAGGATATATTTCACATACATGGGATACTAGTAGTTGTCTCTGTAGAGACATATATTATAAAAGGCTTTACCTGGTGAAACTATCAATCTTGAATATTATTGTAGTTGGATTTTATTCTCTATAGGAGGTTTTCCACCTCAAAGTGACATAGAAGTTTCCTCCTCAAAGTGACTATTATATGAGAGTTTGCCCTGCCTTAAAAGTTTGATAATTTCTAAATAAATATTATTTTTGTGATGATTTATACAAATATTCTCTTCATAAGTTCATACACAGATACAATCTATAAGTAATCCTTCCTAACTATTTATTTTGACTATTTTGTTTTCTTGTCATACAGATGAGGATAAACTATCATTTAATCTTCAATTTGGTGAACTAAAATGATAATTATTAATTGATCCATATGAACTACTAAATAAATAATAATAGATGAGTGCTCAAAATTGATAAGCTATAATATATGAGATAAATTGTAATAAAACACAAATAACAATGGAGCTTTCAAAGAACCGCAGGATAATGAACTAAATAATAATAAAGCATAAAAATGTTGAGCTAGATTAAATAGAAATACACATAAAAGTGTTATGAGATAGATTAAATAGAAAGAAAACATAAAAACATAATATGATTAAATAGTAATAAAATACAAAAAATGTTATGAAATAGATCAAATAGTAATAAAGCATAAAT
>VDFB02062739.1:29230-147390 GCA_007258455.2 Sequoia sempervirens
CCTTCTATTCCTAGAAGATTTGTCCAACATACATTTCACATCTTGGACTTGGTCAAATACTCCACGTGCGAACCATAGCAGTATTGAGTGCCACTAAGAACCACAAACTCCACAAGACATACGAAGAAGTAATAATCTTGCAACAATAGCAGAGTATATAGACCCGTCATCACTTAGCGCCAAAAATTCTGCGAAATGACATTCCCATGTCTCAGAGTTTCGATTATCGGTTCTTCATATACAGCATTAACGGTGCTTGTCTTCTCCCCGATAACTCTTCAATGATAATCGCATCACAATTGCATTTTTCTACTCTAGAAAGACTCCGAGAAGTTGTGTTACAACCTGATATCAGGTGCTTTGCTACAAAATTCCAGATTATTGCTCCACTGCAAGGCTTCATTAACACACCCAACTGCATGAACTGACCTATATGTTGCTGGTAGAAGAGGAAAGAGAATGAACTTCACCAAAAAGCAATGAAGATAGCAATGACTGATCTGCAACATCAATCACATGCCAAACTGCAGATCTGATTTACATCTTGAATCTGTATTAAATAAAATCTGATCAGATCTCCTTTAAACCCGCTCTAATACCATGTTAGTTTTTATGATCAGATGAAAAACACAGAAATTTAACTCAAAATCAGACACAATAACACAGCATATACCCTGGTTAAAACCCTCCACTTGAGGGAGAAAAACCCAGCAACAAATGTCTCTCTTATATATATAAACAATGGCAACAATTCACTTTACAATGAGGCCAATCACAAGGCCAATATTCATCACCAACAATGGCAAAAATAACAGATAACAATCTGCCCTTAAACTCAAATCTGCACTTAAAGGAATTCACAATCTGCTTCTTGAAGAATTCACACTTTTCTCTTGAAGAATTTGCACTTGTATGATGGGAAAGAATCAGACTTGCTTGATGTCAAATGAAGTGGGAAAGACCTTGTATAAATACATCTTGATAGAGAGGTTGCACCTCTTCAAGAGCAAGGTCGGCTATTATAAGAAAATCAAATTACAAATAATAAATGCAAATACAAGGAAGGTCAGCCCAATTTGAACTTACATTGTTGCCTAAGTGAAGTGCCTCTTCACTTTGATTATCACAATAAATGAATAGCCGTTAGGCTATATGAATTTATGTCTTGACCATGGCTGGAAGGATGAGCCCGAAGCTACTATAACATCAACAGTCTGTACAAAGCAGTGTTCCACAGGGTTTCGGGGATGGGGACGGGGGGACGGGGAGGACGTGTTTCGGGGACGCGAGGACGGGGGGGTCTAAATTTGGGGGCGGCGGGGGGACGGCAAGGGGACGGTGGCGGGGGGGTGGCAAGGTGCTGAAATACATATAGTACTTGAAAAAATAGTTATAAAAAGATGTATAAATATAAGAATTATAGATCTTGGAGACAACTAGGAGTCCCCTAGACGTCTTGAGGACACCCCAGCATCCTCGAAGTCCTAGTGGCGTCTTGGAGACAGCGACACTGGTGGTGGGATGGTGGCATTGGTGGTGGGCTGGTAGGGGGACGTCCCCCCCAAGTCCCCAAGTCTCCGAGACGTCCCCCTCTAGGAAACGCGAGTTTTTTTGGGGGGGACGCGTCCCCGTGGAACACTGGTACAAAGTAGGATCCACTAGATCTGAACTAGCTGCAGCCTCTTTTAACTTCTGCAATTTGGTCTGCATCGGAGTAGACATGGATTTGCAATCCAAATCTTTTTAAGATTTCAATAGTATACTTCCCTTGACTCATAATGATATCATCCGACTTCTGCCATACTTCTAAACCAAGGAAGTAGTGCATGAGATCAAGATCCTTCATTTCAAATTCAGAAGCTAACTCCTTGCATTTGATAATGAGGTGATCTTCTCTAGTAAGAAATAAATTATCAACATAAAGAACCAAAATCAACTAGATCACCATCTTCTTTAGGTTCTGTAGGCTCCCTCTGAATCTTCAAGTACTTGCATCAACCTTCTGACATCTTCGTCCAAGATTGCCTGCAATGCTTGCCTTAGAGAAGGTCTTCCAGAGCACACCTCTGATACTGTAGAGAGTTCAGGATTGTCCTTCTCAACCTCAATCTAGATCACTCTATTTTGAATAGGTTTGCGGAGCTACCAATGTCAAATCCAAATAGATTATCTTGTGCAATTATGTTCTCAACAGCTGAAGAGGTCTTCCAAAGACTTTATCATCGGCCTTGCAACGCTGCAACCTTCATTTCATCTTAGTGAGTCACAAAACTCCCTCTTGATCCCTGCCTCAGAAATTGCAAAGAAATCCATCAGAAGTGAAATCCTATCATTGATAGATCTCAGGACCTCAATCCTTTTCCCGATCATGCTCTCATGTCGAGCCTCGAATCCTCTCCTTCTTCAAAGTAACTGATCACAGTGACAACTTGAATAGGTTCTTCGTCTTCGAGAGAGGTCTCCAGTCATCAACTCAGGCCCATGGCTACAAACTTGATCATGTATCAAGTCAACACGACTTCCTCACAGGATGCCTCAAGCTTTTTCTCTCTAAGCAATCTCTCATCACCCTCTTGCTCCTTGATCCGTACTAGAAGCATTTTAGAGAGAGATTACTAACAGTTTATAACTATCCAAAGAAATATCAAGGCTAGAATCATACAAGGTTTACTATCTCAAGTTAGAGCATGAATACATAAGAATTTATGAACAATATTAAAAAAATGAATAAAGAAATCAACCTATAAGTGAAATATGTAGCAAATATCAAAAGATTAAAATGAAGGGATAAAGAAACTTATCTTTATTGAATTCTCATATAACTCTTTCTTACATCTTTTACTCCTTTTGAGAGTGCTAAACTCAACACAACAAAAGACAATCTGCACAACTACAGATTTCTTGAATGCATTATGCAGTTAGCATGTAGAACCAACCCTCTCCAAGAGTCAAGGTTCTATCACAGTTCATGCATTAGAGAATGATATCAATGTGACCAACTAATTACCATCGAAATTGTAGTTCTCTTTTTATTTCAGAATCACACTTAGAAATCTTCACAACTAGCATGAAAATAACTTGCAAAGAATAATTTGAATCTTCAAAGGATCTTATGCCAGTGAACACAATTCAAGAGAAACCATGATCTCTCTTTACTAATCACGCATGATCCAAATAAATGATATAACTGAAATTCAGCCTAGAAAGGTGATTTCAAACAAAACAAATAATACTTGTCTCTTTAAATATTCTGATGGATGCAATTACTGGACACAATATGATACGCTGCTCTTGCTCTTAGATCAGTCCACAACTTTCATGGCTTGAACACAAGCCCATGACTTAGAATTTGTAGAGGTGGTAGGGTTAATTTTGAACATGGTCTTTGCCCGTTCAAATTTATCGATGCACTCCGTTTCCAGCCAGCTTATGATCTGCAGATAGTTTCCAAGGGTTCCACGACCTCCTGCAACTTCCCACAATATCACAATGATAACGAAGTTCCGTGAAATGTATTAAGGAACCTGATATCCCAGTGATGCCTCCTGCACAACTTGTTTCAATACATATATCAGCTCTTAGTTCATTAACTTTGGCCTGCAATATGACACAACGACAAATGAAGATACAATAGTATTAAAGACAATGAGATTATTGTTCTTAAAAACATCCGACTGCTGTACTGAACAGAATATTGCAGAGGTAGATTTAATAATATTCTAATCTAAGAAGTAGCAGTTTCATCATTCTTGCGCGGTCTAGAATCAACACGGCATGAGCTCTTCATTCCAACATGCCTTCTACAGGTATAGCTTCAGTTGGTGTGAATACTCAACCAACCTAGTAATGGCATCCTTTAATTCGATCATCATGATCAATTTCCAAAGGCCCGAAATACTTATTGTTTGCTGCTCTCAAACAGGCACGGTTTCCTTCATGTCAGCCTTGTATGACCTGGTGAAGACTTTCATGAACAGTAATGTCCCATGCGGCTTTTTCCAGACCTCACATTTTACTCAGACTGCTTAACAATTCTGATCGGATCTCCTTTAAACCTGTTTTGATACCATGTTAGTTTTTATGATCAGATTATATAAGCAGAATTTAACTCAAAATCAGACACATAAACCCAACATATACCTTGGGAAAACCCTCCACTTGAGGGAGAAAAACCCAGCAACAATATATCACTTATATATTGAATATAGAACAACAGTCTTCTTTACAATGAGGCCAAATATGAGGCCAATCAATAGCATCACAAATGATGCAAACACAAAATAATATGAGACACCTTACTGCTGATAATATCAAACTCCCTTAGTGATAAATTTGGCCTCCTTTCAGACTAAGATCTGCCCTTAGAGAAATTCGCACTTTCTTGATAACAGATTCAGCCTCCTTGCAACCTTCAATCTGCACTTGAAGCAATTCATACTTCTCTATGAACTTGCACAACAAATATAGGAATGAATGAATGTATTACAATGATCGAATGGTATCTCCAATATATACTATTCAATGAGGAGGTCTTCAAGGGTTGCGTCTCTTCAATGCACAAGGTTGGCCACCAATGAATAGATATGTCTCTCCAATAAGACCTCCGATAATCAAGGAAGGGTTGGCCATAATAAGCAAACTCAAATTAATAAATAATAGAATATTATTTATTCTTCATGTGATGTGTCTCTTCACCATCGCATGCCTTAAAATAAAATAAATATCTGTTAGGCTATATGCAATTTTATGTCTTGAATCAGAGCTGGAAGGATGAGCCCGAAGCTGCTATAACATCAACAGTGGATAGAGGTATGGATGAGATAGAAAATCAAAGATAGGAATTGAGTTTGTATGGTTAGTGAATGCTATACAAATATATGATGTTGTATAGCTTATATGTTGTTTTTTGCTTTGCTCATCCTCTTCCATAGTCATCTTTGCATTTAATTTCCTTCAAAATACATGAGTTTGTATGTCGATTAATTGTCATATTTTCAAAATATGCAACTTGGGGAGGCTGTAATAAGGTGTTAAGACATTAAGGTATCCCTAGTGTGCAATTGTGTGGATTGTTATCTATTAAACAAGTAGGCATTATTGAGATTGTTTTGAAGACATTAATACATCATTTTGTTAAAGACTTGAGATTTTTTCATAGTTAGTAATAATATCATGTATTTGGATACTATAGTGTAGTGTTTTAAGTTTCAACGTTCCAAGATAAGATTTTTCTTCAGGGAAATTACAAAATCAATAATATTTGAAAGTTTATCATTAAAAGAAGACTCGATTTTCAAGATTACAAGGAAAATTTCCTTGAAGGAGCACACAAAGTTTGGAAAATGCAAATATTGAAACATTCAAGTGGCTTAAGTTTTCTATTTTTTCATCATGATCTAATTCTTAATTTCTGCATACTTCGAATTCACTCCACCATTTAGTGACATGCAAAACTTGTGATAGATACAATTTAATGCCCCCTTTTTAATCGATTTTTGTTTGTCAAATAAAGGGTTGTTCTCTATCTCTAGTGAGTTAAGAGTAGGCCTAAGTATGGTTTGATGTCATTTCCCAGATGTTTGCCAATGTGGTAGAAGTGACAAAGGTCTCAAAAGTTCTAAGTGTGGGGTGTTCATAGTTGTATCTCTAGGTGTCCATAGGTTGTTGGACTTTTAGAATTCATTGGAACAAAATGCCTTACCATCCAAGTCCAACTTCTTGTTCTTGCTAGACTTTGGACTTTACCATACCAATATGCTTTTCTGCTCAATTTTGTTTCTCATCTATTTCTATTTGAGTTTCAAACTTTTCCATCACAACATACCTTTCCACCAAACCTTGCTCTTGCCTTTCCCCTTTTGGAGTTTCAGACTTCTTTCAATTGGAATGCCTTCCATTGACTCCCCAACTCCTAACTTGTGGCATGTGCCATGTGGTATCCCTGACCCTTGAACTCTCCTATTTAAATTGTTCTCCTCAGCTACCTCCCTATATGGCATAGAATTGCTATTAATGCTAGATTTGATCGCACAACTTCTCCATAGGGGTTTTGGTCTAGGAACATTGTTTAAACTTAAAAGGGTGTGGATTGACATGTACATGTGACTTGAAGGATGATAATGGTCATATTTTATTAACGCGGTGGTTGAAGTTTGGTCGCCACTTTAGAGGTTTTTGTGGGTTCTTCGCTTTGCACATGTAGATCGGAGGATGCCATTAATGTTGATGACGTCAAGGGCTAACAACGAAACATATCTTTCCTAGTTTGTTTGAATATGCTAGAGTAGATATATTTTAAGATTTTTCACTACTTTGGATTATTGAGCTTTCTCTAAGTTGAAATCCTAGCCAATATTGTTTAAGCACTAGTGTTTGAATAGTCACATTCGAGGATGAAAACCCTTAGATTTGTAGATACCAGAGGACATAAACCCTTGAATTACTTAGTAGGATGGAAAGTTTTTGATAGATGAGTAGGGATATTCAAAAATCCCTATGTTACACCACTTTTTTGGGTGAGGATGACAAGGGATGTGTTTTTAAGATGATTTTTGGGGGATGTCATTTTTTAGACGACTATTAAAAAATATGGGAAAATTTAAAAATATAGGAAATTTCAATTATTCATATGATAACATTTATAAGACATTCATCATATACACTATAGAACCTTAATAATTAGATTAGAGTTGATTGAAATTTCACATTAGAATCAATAGACAAATAAACAAAATTTAATTGCTTACATTGCCAATGTGCATATGTATTATATAAAAATCATAGTAGAATGCTTAGAGGCTACATATTTAACTACAAAATGACTAAAAAAATTGAAAATTTACCATTGCTCCTAATCAACATTTGTTAATGTTGCATCCAAATTGGAGTTTGGATTTGAGTCACTATGACTATGAGTTGCTACCTTATCTAATCGAACCCCAACCAATTGTTCTCGTGTCTCTTCCTCAACCTATGTGGCATCTTTGAGATTAACATCCCAATATGTGGTTCGAGTTTGATGATACTCATGAGTCTATTGATCCTAAAGCCAAGAGGCACTATGCTTAACCAATATCTTCTTTGCTCATTCAGAGGTAAGCCTTTTTGGCTTGATTGAATAGATGAAGTTGTATGTGGACCAATTCCTTTCTGTAGCAAAGGAATTTGACAACTCATGAAAGAAGTAGTTGCAAGCATCCTCAATTGTGATGCATTCTTGCAATGCTTGTCCACCATCTAATAGGGTCTATTTGAGTTATTGTAGCTCTATTTGTTTGTGCTTCTAGTTTGCTAAATGTTGGATGATATAGATTGATAAAGGCTAGTCATAGTGTTTGAAGTAAAGTAGACATTTTCATTAGTATACAACTTTTGAAGGGCTTCATGAGCCCTTCTTTCACAGTTTCATCATTAGATGGAGGCAACTTCTCAAGCCTTGCTCATACCATTTGGGGCCTAGAGCATAGACTACCATATAAAGTTGGGTGTTAAGAGTGTTCTATTCCCACATCACAATGAGACTAATATGGTTCTTCGAAATTCTAAATTTGGATCTCATCTACGAATGGATTGCTTTATCTGCACAAAACATTTTGTCATATGTCTCATTATTCTCTTTGACTAGGAGAGTTTGTATCAACATATGCTATAATCCACACAATGTGTAAGATGAAGGAACAAACACATGCAAATCAGTTACAAAAAAAAAAAATCAAAAAAGATTGACTTGAATGACAAAGAATGAAAATAGTTTACGGGTTAGAAATATTAATAAATTAACAATTTGAAACCTAAACAATAAAATCAGTAAATTTTTACATTGCAATGGACCACCAATCATCAAGAAGGATCTTTTGTGACACAATTTTTCCTTTAGCCATGTTTGCCTTTGATTATCTACTCCATCATGGATTAAACAACATTATTTGTAGATGCTCTTGTACCTCAAGCATCATCTTTAACAAAATAAAATAGTTAACATATCTAGTATCCACGAATCGAGGAATTCCTTTCTCAAAAAAATTCTTGAACAAAGCAAGTGAAGTATGATGGCTACAAAAGAACATATGTATGTATGTAGCTTTTCTTATCATTGCTTTCACCCAATCTATTTTCCTAATGTCTTTCATTGTGTTGTTCAATATATGCAACATGGGATTTATAAAATGTGTTTGTAAAAATCCTCCACTATCAAGCTAGCTAATTTACATATATGAGTTGAATTGGTCACCACTTCTACAATATTATAGGGCGCAACCTCCTCTACAACAATTTTCAAAATCAAAATCAAAATTTTGCATTCTTCCTCTTCTCGAAGCAATCAATAGCTCTAAGAAAATAAGAGTCAATTGAATATGTGATAATGATATTGATATGTAGTTGATGTCTAATATCACAATGTCTAACTATCCATGATGATAGAGTAGTGATAACTCAAAGTTATCCCCATGTCCCAACCTAGTGCCCAACCTGCCTTACCTTGGTCTTACTTATTGCCAAGTTGGGGTTTGAGAAGGGGCAAGTTGAGGTGACACTAATCCTTTGGGGATGAACGCAGCAGCACACAAGCCATGTTCATCGGGTGAATCCGGTATAGAGTAGCTCTTTTCATCCATCACTACATTCACCTTAGAATACTCTCTATCAAGTAGGGTGGTGTGCAGTTTATGTTCTCTAGGGGGCAAACAAGGGACTAACAATAGTTGCTATCTTTAAACATTTGTGTGAAATATAGAGAATGTGCCACATGAAATGGTATGGCATGGGCAAAGAAAAAATTGGCAATAGAAGACAACTATTTCTCTTGATTGTTGTTACATGTAATTTTGGGCCTAAATAGAGCAAACCAAAACAACATTAACCTACTCTACCTAAAACACATAAGCATAAGAGCTAACAAAACATAATGAAAGCATAGATGATTTCACCAAATTAACCTTTGTTGCATCATGGAATGGTGGTTGTGCTCATGCATAGTTGGTTGTGTGCTCACAAATTCTGCAACATAATATTGCTCCAATAATAAAATAAGTGAGAGAGGATAATGGCTAAGTGTCGGGATTTTATAGATTTTGGGATTTTGGATGGAGGGTCAAGATTGCAAGTTGATGATCAAGGGTAGAGGATGGTTGAGACATCTCATCTCATGGGACCAAGAGGTGTGATGTGAAGAAGATGGTACCTTGGACTGCGAAGGAGGATCTTGCCATAAAGGCAAGCCTTGTCCTCACATTATAAAGGGGGTGACATGATGGGGAGGGTTGACCCACTTGATCACGGATTAAGTGTGTGCAACCATTTAGGGGGAGATTAGGATTTAATAAAAAAAGGTTGGAGGATGAGAAATGTAGAGGGGAATTAAATAAATAGTTTATCTATTTAATTTTTTGAAGAAAGGGGTAAAGGATGGGGATAAATAATTAAAGGTAAGTATTTACTTTAGGCTAGGATATAGGGATAATAGAAGAAATAGAGTAGGATGAAGGTTGAGATAATTGAATATTAATTGAATAATAGGGTGTTATTTAATTAATATAGAGGATAGGAAATTGGTTGAATTAGGGGTCAATTTTAGGTGTCTTCAATTGCATATTAAATTTACCCATAACACTAGTAGCCCTTCTCCTCCTTTTGGTATAATCCTTTCCCTTTTAAAAAAAAAGACTAAGACCTAAATGTGAAATAGCGAATGCATTTATAAAGAATGAAAATAATATACAAGTTAGAAATATTAATAAATTAACAATTTAAAATTTTAATAATAAAATCAATAGTTTTTTACCTCATTGTGGTCAACTAATCATTGTCAAGGATATTTTGTTTCACACTTCTGCTTTAGTTGTGTTTTCCTTTGGCCATCTACTTTATTTTGGATTGACCATCATTAATTATAGAGGCTCCTGCACTAGAAGCATCTTCTCTAACAATTTAAAGTAGTTGACATATCTAGTATGCATTTGCTTGAGGAATTGTTTCTCAAAATAGTCTTGAACAAGGTAAGTGAAGTGTGATGGTTGCAAATGAACATTTGTATGGCTCTGGCTTCTGCAATCTCTGCTTTCACCTAATCTATCTTTCTGATTTATTCGATGTGTTGTTCAATGCACGAACACATGGGTTCTAGAAAATGTGCTTGTGAGCTCCCTTCATAATCAAGCCAACTTACATACATAGGTTGAATTTGTCATGACTTGTACAATATTAGAGGGCCCAACTTTCTTTATGGAATCCTTCAAAATCCAAAATTGGAAGTTTGCATTCTTTCTTTTCCTTGAATGACCAATATCTCTAAGAAAATAAGAGCCATTTAAACATGTGGCAATGATATCAATGAGTGCTTAATGTCTAATATTGGTCCACTCATCCATGACGATGGAACAACCCTCATCCAAGTTTGCCTCATTTCTTTCATCACCACACAAACAAGGGACCAACACCAATTGCATTTTTGAACATTTGTTTAAAATAAGAAAAATGTGCTATGTGAAATGATGTGGCATAGGCGAAAAAAATGGCAATAAACATCCATGCAACTATAGTAGCCCTTATTTTTCCTTTGGTAAAGCTCTCTTCACTTTGACTCTCGACATCCATGGTTTGGGTAGGTAATGACATATTAGGTTGTGTAGTCTCTATTAGCATTCCTCTATGTTTTGCCTCACTCTCCATGTAAAACCTAGTCACCTTAGCCTTCTCAACTAGAGTTATTTTTCACAACCTTTATCTTTCATCTGTTTATGCATAAAAGATGATAGTAAATTGTTGTGTAGCTTGCCATATAATTCTTGTTGCACAAATAACATAGCCATGGTCTAGCCCTCTACCCCCTAACACCCTCCCCTTGAATTTCATTTCCCTCTTTGCTTATGGCTGTTGTGAATTGTAGGAGGGGTTTTCTACAATGAAGTGAGTCTTTTACAATAAGTATAAAGGACTTCCAAAGGGAAATCAAATCAGTTATTTGAACTCATAATCCTAAAACAATCTCCCTTCTAGAAGAACCCCCAATAGTAACTCTATGGCCCCTTTGGTAAATCTTCACTCTCACTACCCTAATTGTTGTTCATTATTAATTTTTTGATGTTGAAAACTAAAAATACAGTTGTGAGTGCAAACTTAAAACAAAAAACAAAATCAAACAAAAAATCCTCCTTGAGAGTTTGAAACTTAAAAAAAGACAAAAAAAGTGCAAAAAAAATTGTGCAAATGAAAAATTGGGAGTTAAGTTACCTCAAATGATGTTGTTGTGATGCTCTCTTGCCCTCTCAATAGTGATCCTTTTTCTTCTCACATCTATTCTTTTTTGGCTTCTTCACAATATGGAAAATAGCAATTAGGGTTGGTCTAAAGGGGTGTAGGGGGTCCTTGTGATCCCTACCCCTCACCTCAATTTATTTGATCGTCTTTTTGTAAATGCTTTTTGTCGTTGACTAGGTAGGGCTTTTTGTCGTTGACTAGGTAGGGAACGCCTAGTTGTTCCATGTTGCTTTTTGGGAAAATAGAAGATTCAATTTTTTTTGAAAATCAAGTATGATCAGGGGACATTTCTGACCTATCCTTGCACCCCTAAAATGTCCCCTAGGGCATGAGTCTAAAAATGTAGGGGACACATTCTCAGGATACATAAGAAAAACTGTATTGCAATGAGGATGCAAACATGTTATGAAAGCCACCCCGTTGTTGGTCTAAAGGGGTGTAGGGGGTCCTTGTGATCCCTACCCCTCGCCTCAATTTATTTGATCGTCTTTTTGTAAATGCTTTTTGTCGTTGACTAGGTAGGGAACGCCTAGTTGTTCCATGTTGCTTTTTGGGAAAATAGAAGATTCAATTTTTTTTGAAAATCAAGTATGGTCAGAGGACATTTCTGACCTATCCTTCCACCCCTAAAATGTCCCCTAGGGCACGAGTCTAAAAATGTAGGGGACACATTCTCAGGATACATAAGAAAAACCGTATTGCAATGAGGATGCAAACATGTTATGAAAGCCACCCCGTTATTGGCATATGGAGAAAAAGATCCTTTCCCAAAACACATTGTGATTGTCAAAGTAACAATTTGCATGTATGGTGTTGTCCCCTTTTGTTACCTTGCATGCCCAATCTCATTGTATATGAGAGCACCTAATATTATTTTAAGATGGAGTTAAACATATACCTAAACTCTTTGACCCATGATTTCTAAACATTTTCCTTCAAAATTGGTAAGTTCGAAAAATTAATGTGGGCAATTCAGTCCTCAATGTTACTACCCAAAAGCTTGAACTCTCATGAAGAGAACTCATGATAACCCACAACCAATTTGTGTCTAGATTCCACCATTGACAAGCTAATACTAAGCCATCCTACTAGATAATATTTGATACTTGTTAAATCCTTACTCTATTACGTTCATAAATAATCTTTCTATTGAAATCACTGCACAAGTACTCCCATACTTAACAACTTCATGTTTCTAAGATAGCAAATAAAATGGTTTCCACTCCTAGGAACATCATGATTCACTCATAATCCCTTTTCCTTGACATAAAATCTGGTTTCCAATCTTTCTAGAAGTCCACAAAGGTGAGGAATGCTTTATTCAATTCATTGTCCTTGCTTGATACCCACTTGGGTCAATAAAATCATTTTTTAAGGATCATTAATAATTTAGAATCTATGTTAACCATTTCTTTGAAGAAACCCCCAAGACCTATGTATGATTTGCTCCTAGTTTGAATTTTGGCCCGGCCTGGTAGGGGATATGACTAAGGTGTTGTTTTTCCCTTACTGGTTCATCTCAAATGACCCTGAGCAAACTAATTTCAAATTCTATAGATTTTTCCCAAAATTGCAACCTTTGATGTTTTTTCTTGATATTTAAAAAAAATTAAAATTTATTTTAGGCATTTCCATTTGACTTGAATGCAAAAAAACAAATTCCTAACCCTAAAAAGTGTCTTCTAAAGCATTTGAAATACAAACAAACCAATTTACCTCATTGTTAATGTAAAATGCAAAAACCAATTTGGCAGTTATTGTCATTGATGTCAACACAGATTTTTGGTTGTCAATCAAATGTTGATAATCATATCTGCTGCTTTAAGTTGAAACATCCAGTGTTATGATTCAGCAGAAAACTCTACAGGACACTAGTTTAAGGTCTAGATGCTTTGTTGAGCTGTGTAGTAGAGAAAATTCAAGCACATACATTTTCATTGCACTACAAGTTCTGTGGTTTTTTATTGCTGACTTTGGCATTGAAATGATATGGTTGGAAAGTAGAAAAAAGGGTATAATGAATACAAGGTAATTAATATTGCACTAAAGAAAAATAAGTGTTGTGGAGTATGTTGAGTGTATTGTGCACTACAAGTCCTGTAAATGAGTAAATGGAAGGGACAGTTAAAACTTAAAAATAATTAGTGTAAGGATCATTTAACATCCACTCAAAAATTAGGCACATTCTCCTGTTTATACACAAAACAGAAATTAAAACAGGTTGAAAAGGTTAATTAAGTTTCAATAAATGTTGTTAATGGAACCCACAGAGAACCCTGCCGCTCCCCAGGCCGCTCCCATACCCAAACGCTCCTGGAGCAGGCATGGGAGCAAAATCCAAGGAACCCGGTAACTTAACTAAATATGTTTGGATTTCTATGAAAGCCCATGAACTTGAGGGCCTTGACAGCTTTTATATTTCAATGATTTGGTTTTCAACCCAAGATCACAAGGACGCTTCCTTACTCTAATGTTCTTAAAATATTTTAAGGCAGCTCAATGATTTTTTAAGGAACTTCCATGTTATATTTAGCATTTTGCAAGTTAATGAACACAATGGTTATTGCTGATCAGGAGGCAACTCGTATTTCTGGCTAATGGGTTTACTATATATGTAAACCTTTGTAATTTGAAGGGTTGCAGCTTAATGACAAGGCTTTTAGTAGTGCCTGTGTTTGAATGCATTCAAATGTGAAATATTGTTATTTACTTGTTGCTGCTGATTGCTTGGATTATTCATTGCAATATATTTGGATTATTCATTGCAATAAATTGTTTGTAATTAATATTAAGCCTTTTCATTATGTGCTAATTTATTTAAATTGATTCCAGGAAGAAGTGCATCAGATGGGTTTTTCTGGTGATGAGGTACTTAATCCAAGACAGTTAGTGGAGATCTGCCTGAAAAGTGAACATCGAGAGCTTGTTTTGAGGGTATTTGATGTGTTTGCTTGGACTGGAAATGCCTTCAGGAGGAACAATAAAAGTATTATTGAAAATGCTTGGATTCATGCTGCTGACATGGATAACTGGGCCAGAATCAGTCAGTCATCCAAGGAACAAGGATGGAGTGATGATCAAATCCTGCAAATGTTGGAGAATACAGCACTCTTCCATTGCTCAAATAGGTGCTATGGTACTAGAAGCAGCCTTTGTTATGAAGGTTCATTCCAGGAAGTACTGCCTTTGTTGATAGAGGATGCCGAGCTGTCGAAAGTTAAAGATGCAGATACAGGTAAGTGGTCAGTAGAGGCAATTCTCATGCAGCATCCAGATTTCCCAGAGGCAGGTCAATTAATGTTGACAGCAATTAGGGCGGGAAAATTTGTTGGAGCTGGCTTGGATGCTGAAGATGCTGGCCCTATGTCAGACTAAACATAGTCTTCTTTTTGACACTGAACAGACAGTATTCACAAGAGTGATAAGATGGCGGATAAGAAAGGGGATATATTTCTCGAGTCTGGGTAGATTTGTGTTACATATTTGTTGACTAATTTTGCTAAGCAAATGAATCTTCTCTTACCTTGGAATGTCACTTTTGGAAGGATGTTAAAGTGGCATTGATGTCAATACCATTTAGGATGGCATTTCTCTTTGTTATGCTTTTGTGGCATCTACATATTTGTAATTGCCATCAAAGCTGCACTGAGAAGGAACTAATTTAAAGGTGTTTGGTTTGATAACAAATGTAGGGTAGTGAATTGCCTAAACGTTTGTCACCATTGGCTATTTGGCTCTGTTGTGACTTTGAGATGGAAGAAGAGTTGGAATAGAAGGCCTTGTAAAAAATTTACCAGATTTTGTTGTACATGTGAACTGAAAAATGTTCCAATAGAAGGATATGCATTTCAATATAAGTGAATTTTAAACACTGAACATCAAAGTAAGTAAACAAGTTAAAAACTTTAAACAGCAATAATTATGTCTCTGAAGCACTCAATTATAAGTGCCTTGGTGTTTTTATGAGAACACTTTTGACTGGAGCTATGAATCAGAACAGGGTTTTAAAAGGACCCCGAAACCTTGCACAACAAGAAAGGCAACAACAACATGAAACTAGAATTGACAATGAAACAGGCCTTAAAACCAGAAAGGCCCTCTAGAAACAAACAACGAAACTACAGCAGTCGGACAGCCATAACAACAATCAAGAATGTTTGAATCCAAACCTCACCAAAGAACTCCAAAGTGGAGTTAAAGCCTGACCCTTGGATCATCCTGCCTTTTTTTGAAGAAGAGCCAGTTTCAACCAAAGGACCTGTAATCATAACTTCTGGTTTTCTTTTTTCCTTAAAGAGGGATCCCTTCACGTCCCCAACTGGACCCACAATTGCAGTGTCCAACTTCTTTCCTTAATCAAAGAAGAACCAGGCACAACCAAAGGACACAGCATTTGGTTTTCTCTCGTCCTTAAAGGTAGACCCCTGAGCTTTTCCTGCAGGGCTCACAACCGTAGGGCTCAAATCCTTTCCTTTGTTCCTTACTATAGAGCCCACCTTAACAACATTCTGGAACTATCTCCCATGTTCAGGTTTCTCTTTGATACCTTATAAGTGCCTTGTGTTTATTATAGAAGTTATCAAACTTATTCTCGGTACTGGCTGCTTGAAGCAACATTGTTTATTAACTCCAATTTTTACAACTTTATAACAGTGTAGAAATAATGATATACTTCAACACTCTTTCAAGCTGCTTGTTTTCAATTGTAAGTCTTTGGGTTTGTTATTTATGCTATAGATGAATGATAACAGTTTTGACTGTGGGCACAAAACATTATAATTAAAGAGTCGTCAAATGTGGGTTGTAAGATAAAGACATTCACATATGAGCTGCACGGCAAATGATTGAGCAGCTATAACCTTTTATGTAGCAAATCAATAATTATGTATTAAATGGACATGACCTCCATTCTGTCTGTAGATCAATATATCTCTTCACTTAACTACAAAGCTTGTACATGACAAGCCGGATTAATTGTATAAAGGCTATAAACAGTTGGGCATCTTGTGTCTGGCTTTCACAATTGTTTGGCTATTATTAAGTTCTGAAGGGGTTTTAGTGTAGGAAGAGGCAGCTTCTTTGACATGGTTTGAAAATGGATTCAATTGTGCGTCCTGATAGTTAGCCAGCTACCTATGTATTTGAATGCAATCAACACACTTAGCTAGGACTTAAAACTCAACTTCCCAAACCTAGGTGAATTAAAACTTTAAATGGAGCAAAACACTACGTCACTTTTATGATATTTTACGTTAATGGAAAATCAAAAGACAGTGAGCGCGATGTGGATTAAACATTTTAAGAACTCTACAACTTCATAATGTATTAAAACTTTGTTTTGGGATTGAGTAAAACTAGTATATACATATTATTTATTAATAATATTTATAAAAAAAGCCGAGAGATATCCTTCTTGAGGCACTATTTTTTTAATCAATTTGTCACATCAAAGTGCATAGGTGCTTAAGATGGATATCTAAGCTTTTTTATAAGTTTTATTAATAAATAATAAATATATGCTAGTATATATAAAAAATGAATTTGCATGTCAGTGAAAATGAATTTGCATATTGGTTACATTTTTTTTATATGCATGTGGGTTACATTTCTTTTATTTCTTTTATAATATATATAATTGTCGCCCGAGAGAACGTCAAAATAAACATAACTTCAAAAAATGTACACGCATCTTTTGCTTTCATTGTAGAAGCCTCTCGGCTTAACAAATCAAATTCTTAGCTATTGCTAGGATTATTTTTTAATAGAAATAGGAATTCTTACTTTAATATTTTGTTCAAAGTGTGTTTAAAAATAAATAAATTGAAAAGGTATTTATTTATATCATTTTAAAGTTATTTCATATAATATTAGATTTAAAAGTTTTCAAGCATGATATATTTGAAGAATAAATGAATGTTTTTTAAGGGATGTCTCTTAATAATTTAAGTAATATATCGTAAGCGAATATTTCTTGTGTTCAACCCTTTGAGTAGTTGAGTAGTGCTGATGGCTTGCCGATAAAATAAAATTTCTTCAATTTTACTTTGATTAGATGATTTAGATAAATTGCAAGAGATAAATAATAATAAATTTTAGAAAAGACCTTCAATTATATAATACCTGTCCAAGATGACCTGAATATTAGAACATAAAAATATGATTTGGTCTAAATAGCAATAAAACATAAATATGTTGTATGCTTTAAAAAATATTTTTTTAATATTTTTTCAAAAGAATATTTGGTAAATATTTTAAGTGCTTGACATTTTAACACAAGAATAAAGAATATTTGGTAAATATGCCTTTAGCATTCAATACTTTGTATTTCTACAAAAGGATAAATAGTATTTGGTAAATATTGTGTCAATGTTTAATATTTTGTATGATGTTTTTGTAATTTTTTTTAAAAAAATTTCTAACATGAATAATAGTGTATTGTACTTAAATGATGGTATAATGGTATATTAGGTAGCGTTAAATGGATTTGGTTGTAATAAATAAAGGCGTGGGTTTGTATGATAAGTCATTCCAATAATTATGATAGAAGTATTTATCCCACATGAATGGATAGTAGTTGTCCCTAGCAAAACTCTATGTTTTAAGGGCTTACCAAATATAGAACATCAACTTTTAATATTGTAATTGGAGTTTATGTTTTGTAGAAGTTCTGCCCCTTTGAAGTGACTATTATATTATGTTATCTTGCTTTAAGGGTTTGATCATTTCTAAATATATTTTAACATTTCTATTATAATATATTTTAATATTTTTATTATTTATACAAGTTTCATAACATTTGGTATCAGAGCTTTTTTTGAGAAAAAACAAAATGTTTTTTTTTGTTGATTTTTTAATTTTTTTATTATATATGTGTGTGTGTGTGAGTGAGTGTGGGTGTACATATACACATACATACTTATATATGTGTGTGTGTGTGTGCGCGTGTGTGTGAGTGAGTGAGTGTGTGTGTGTGTGTGCATGTGTGAGTGAGTGAGTGTGGGTGTACATATACACATACATACTTATGTTATGTAGGCCTTCTTTTGATGATTTTTATTTTTTATTTTTATTTTATGATAAATTCACCAATGGAAATGATGTGACAAAGGATTTTGTTTTAGATCATTTTTTTGATCTTCCATTAGATATTAATGTTTTTTCTTTACCTCAACATGCAATGTATAATCTTGATCACATGTTAATGAGAGTCATCTTGAAGCAAAAAAAATGAAGTAGAAGAAGATCAAGACAATATATAATTTGGTTCTCAAGTTTTGAGAATAATATCTTTTGTTATGTAATGTAAATAAGCTATTATAAAGTTCATATTTTGTTACACGCTATGTAGTTAACTATTATGCATTTCTTATCTTGCCTTGAGGATGAAACATACTAAGGGACAAAGAATCTAATATATCTATAGTTATGGTATTATGAAGCATTAGATTGTAATAAATAAAGTGTGAGTGCACCTACTTTGCATGCCATCCCACTAGTTAATTAGGATATATTATTTCACATACATGGGATACTAGTAGTTGTCTCTAGCAAGACTATATATTATAAGGCTTACCTAGTGTAAAACATCAATCTTGAATATTGTAGTTGGATTTTATTCTCTATAGGAGGTTTTCCACCTCAAAGTGACATAAGGGGTTTCCTCCCTCAAAGTGACTATTATATGAGGTTGCCCTACCTTAAAAGTTTGATAATTTCTAAATAAATATTATTTTATTGATGATTTATACAAATATTCTCTTCATAAGTTCATACATGAGTATTACAATCTATAAATTAATCCTTCTAACTATTTATTTTGACTATTTTGTTTTTTCTTGATACCGCCTATACATTAGATGAGGGATAAACTATCATATAATCTTCAATTCAGTGAACTAAAATGATAATTATTAATTGATCCATATGAACTACTGAATAAATAATAATAGATGAGTGCTCAAAATTGACAAGCTATAATATATGAGATAAATTGTAATAAAACACAAATAACAAGTAATGGAGCTTTCAAAGACACAGATAATTTGTGAATAGATGAACTAAATAATAATAAAGCATAAAAATGTTGAGCTAGATTAAATATAAATAAACACAAAAGTGTTATGAGATAAATTAAATAGAAAGAAAACATAAAATCATAATATGATTAAATAGTAATAAAATACAAAAAAAAGTTATGAAATAGATCAAATAGTAATAAAGCATAAATACGTTACATAACTTTCAAATAAACATACATATAATGTGAAAATGAGAAATATATAATAACAAAGTTTAAGAAACTAAATAATAATAAAATGAATAATAATATAACATAATGAGCCAAATAGTAATAAAGAGAAAATAACATTATTTAAAAAAACCTCATATAGGCAAAGTGTGAATGTCAAACCATTTTATATATTTCATTGTTGCTTTCATCTATATTTTCATGAATAAATGAGATAAATAATATACACACTATTATAATTTTAATGACTTTTAAAAACACATAAATAAAGTGTGAATGTCATTCCATTTTATGTATCATTATAATTTTTAATTTTTATTGTATTAATCATCATAATGATTTTGGAAAATATTTCTTTAGTACTTCTTATGACAATAAATAAATTGATAAATCAATAAAACAAAGAAAATTATTTTACGAATAAATGAATAAAGACACAAAATATTTTCTCATTTTTCTTATGAATCACACTACAAAATTTATTATTGTATTTGAAATTATTGATAACAAATAAATTGATTAATCAACAATTATATAAATAAGATAACTAGAAAAATAAATTAATAATAGAAAGAAAATATTACTGATAGCAAATAACTGATCAACAACAAAAATAAGAGATATAAGAAGTAACAAAAAGAAAAAAATTAACAATTGTTATGTATTGATATAATGTTGTTGGTTTTAAGAAGTGTAAAAAATCAACTGATATGCATTCTTGTGGAAGGATATTTTATTATAAATTCCTCTTCACTGTTTTTGTACTTTATTATTATTATTATTATTATTTTGTTCTCTATATATACTCTAAGGTTTCTACAATTGCTCTTTCATTCAATATTATGATATTCATTTGTTTTAAAGTAGAAAAGAAAAAATGTTACATGCACTTTTTAAGTTATTTTAAATTGGAAGAAATTTAATAAAAATATCACGAATTTTCAAATAGATTTCATCTTGTATGAGATAAATGCATTTGATAGAATAGATACCTCTTAGTCTATTGCACTAAGTCTATTGCACTAAGTAAAAAATGTTGATGATCCCTGCATCTAATTCTAATAGATTATAAAAAATTCTAGAATGTTTATTCTTCCAAAAGATATTTTGGAAATTTTTTTTCTCTTCTATTGATAATATAGTAATGAAAATGAATATTGGTTTAGTTGGTTAATTATAAGTAATAATAATAGGTGAAAATCACACATCTCTATTTCACACAATGCCTTAGTTGTGAGAAATATAGTAAATATTTCACTACACTTGGATTTTAATAAGATTCCTCTTCTATTGGAACCTATGGAGCACACCATTTGTTATTAATAGGTCAACATCTAAAGGGCCAAAAGATTGGAGCAGATCCTAGGATACGCCTTCATCTTCTACTCACATAAGAAAATCAAGGGACTATGTAGATTTATATTGAGGTGAACGTGGGTCCCCAAAGCCATACAAATTCTTTAAAGATAAAAAAATGTGATGGAAATTTGAGCATTGTCACTAGAATCCAAGGACAACACCTTTGGTTGGAAAGATGGTTCTATAAAGGGCACACTCTCTTTCTTCTTAGCAATGGCAATCATAGATGCATATTAAAAGATGTTAAACCATAGGGATTTCTCAAGAGGAAATGAAATATATTGCTTGTTATTCACTACATTTGAGAAGGGGTAAGAATCTCTAGCATCAACAAATCATGGAACCATATGTCGTCCAAATATATCTTCCTCAGGCTCAAGTTCCTCTTTATACATAATATGTAGAGGATACCATAAGTAGAGAAATCCATAGAACATGATTCCTCTATATTTGCTTCAATATTAGGTTGTTCAAGAGTATAATTCATAATAGAGAGAGTCATTACTACTTCATTGCTATTTCATACCTTGACTATCGGTCATATATGACCTTGGTGTACACTTACTCTCTTTTCATCTAGTCCTTAATATCTCTTAATTTTTACATCTTTGCAAGCATAACATCTTGGAACTTATTGTTTTAATGCATTCCAACTCAAAATATCATTTCTAACATTCATAAAAAATGGACATGAGTGAAAGGAAGTAGAAGTTGGAATACACTTCCCACACAAATCTATGAGAGGAGGTATATACAAAATTTAAATTGATCATATATTTACAAGGAAATGAACACAAAAAAATTATCATAAAACATTGATTTACGTGGAGAAAAAAAATTCAAAAGAAAAAATCCACACTCCAAAGAAAGTTAATTTATTATTCAGTAATCAATACTTACAATACATGTGCATAGTCTAATTCTTTACATGAGTATCACTAACAAGAGATTTAGAGCAATTCTAAGAACACAATAGTACTTGTGAAACTCACTATGGAACCTTTATCTCAACCAACCAATAAATAGGAGAAGAAATACATGAAAACATCAAATGGTAATTAGGAAATTATGAGATAAAATTATTTAAGATGTGGTGCTCAAATTCCTAGTAAGAAACCTAATGCCCAAATTTGAAGATAAGTACATAGGCTATATATAACATATTACTTCCACCTACATAAGTTCATCATAATCTAGTCAACATTTCATTTTGGCTCAATTATCTCCATTCAAAGATGTTTTATAAGTTGGTCAGCAAGTGTAACTCCCCCTTACAACTCACTTGTGTTTTAGATGCTTTGACATTTTTGATGTGGGAGGCCCAACTTCTAAATGCCATAAATTTTGATCTAAGAAGTTGATAGAGCCCATTTTTTTTATAGATCTCAAAGAGGTCCATGTTTTTGTAACCTATTTTCTCTAGTTAAGGCCTATTTTGACATTTTCTGGGGTCAAATAGACCTCTAGAGCCTCAAAATTTTCCTTTTTTGTTCTCAACATGTTAAGATGCAAGGTTAAGACACTCTTTCCTAGCATTCTAGGAATTGTTGAACATATTGGAAGAGAAAATAGAATATCAATTCTATCAACTATTTGCAAGGGGTCAATATGTCCATAGACTCACTACACCACTTGAACTTCTCTATGCTAATTGGATTTGCCAATGCATTTGTTACATTCTTCAAAGTATCAAATTTCTCAAAAACCACCCTCCCACCTCTACCATGTCATGGATAAAATGGTAGCACACATCTGTGTGCTTCATCCTCACATGGAAGGTTGGGTTCTTTGCCAGAAATATGACACTTAGATTGTTGCAATTTTTTTGGAATCTCCCTTACTCAACCCCACATTTGAAAACAATCTCTTAGGCCAAATTGTCCCCTTATAGACACAAGTAGTTGTCATGTAATCAACCTTTGAAGTGTGCAAAGTAACCATAGCCCATTGCTTACTAATCCCACTACTAGCACTGCCAAATAGACTAAACTTATATCCATTGCAAATCTTCTACTATCAACATCTTCTACTCATTTTGGATCCAAAAATCCATGAATATCCATTGAGTTGTGGTCTCTTCTAGAATCACCATGATAACAAATAAAGTACTCGAAGACACCCCACAAATATTTGAAGAACGTCTTAATTGGATCCTAATGAACTCGTCCAACATCAACCATAAGACAACTAAGGAATCCCAATACTTGTGTAATGCTTGGTCTAATATAAAATTGGCATACATCAAGCTCCCACTAACATAAGTACTTAAGGGAGATTCACATGTAAAATAGGCCCACCAATAAATTCCAAAAAGGTAAAACGTGTCTCATATAATACAAATTACTTAATACTTAACTATATTTTTCTTTTAGCCTAGGAAGATATATATTGGAAAATAAAATCAAGGGGAATATGGTTGGTTGAGGGGGACATGAACACTAAATTTTTCCACAATAGTGTGAAAGCAAGGTTAATTTGGAACAAAATTGATGCAATATGGTCCTTTAACGACGATCGATTGGAGACTAGCCAAGTGATACATAATGAAGGGATCAATTTCTTCCAATAAATTTTGGACCCAAAAATATGACGGACTTAATTTGTCTTGGGAATTTCGTAGGTATAATACCCAAAGTAATAACATAGGAGGACAACATGATGCTTATGGCACCATTTACCAAGGAGGAAGTGAAGAAGGTGACTTTTGGATTCCACCCTAAATTTTTCTAGGGGTTGAATGGATTCTCGACCTTGTTCTTTAAAAAATGTTGACATTTTATCAAAGATGAAGTATACAAAATGGTTGAGGATTATAGAAGGAAAAGGAAATTTGTGAAGAATCTACACACTGATTGCACTAATACCAACAAAAGATGAAATGTCCTCTTTCTCCAATTATAGGCTAATTTCATTATGCAATACACTATACAAAAAAATAACTAAGTTAATGGTTAACAGATAGAAATTGGTACTACCTAATATCATCTCTTGGGAACAAAGCAGATTCACCCCAGGAGATACTCAATTCAATAAATGGTACTTCGTGTGGTTTCTTTGCAAGCTCAAAAGAATTAAGGCAAGGTGACCCCTTCTCTCCTTTTTATTTGTAATAATGGTAGAAGCACTTACAAGTAGGTTGGTGAGAAGAAAACATGAGGCTGGACTTTGGAGGGAAATTTGTGTGGCAAGAAATATGGACAGCTTGACTCATCAACAATTCGTTGATGATACTATTCTATATGGTGAAGCAAATATGAATGACGCTAAGGAAATCAACGACACAATCGGCACTTATTCAGCTATATCATGTCAGATTATAAACGTAGAGAAATCCACTATCTTACTTTTACACAAATAAACAAACACAAAGAAGAATCGCAGACTTTTGGTTTCAATATTGAAGAAATTTTGAGCAAGTATTTAGGTGTTCCTCTCTTTAAGGGTGTGACCAAAATTAAACTTTGGAAGCATAAAGTGGAAGTTATCAAAACAAAGGGAAGGGTGGATGAATTACTCTCCTAGGAAGAATTACAATGATAAAAGCTGTTCTAGATGCAATACCAACATACATGATGTCCTTTATGCATCAAACAAAGAAGACAAAGAAAGTAAACAAAATAATGATTTTTTTTTATGGGAAGGATCGAACGAAATCAAAAGAATCCGCTCCTTAATTGGGATATAGTAAGAGAAGAAAAGAAGAATGGAGCGACAACCATTAAAGACTTGGATGTGCAGAACCGAGTGTTAGGAGCAAAATTTGTATGGCAAACCCAGATTTCCTTTGATGCAAACTTGTTAGGAGCATTTGAACTGGCATTTGATTGAGTATATGCATGCCTGAGCGAACAAATGAGGAGGAATCTAAAAGAAGAGCTAAGTCTTAGAAAGCTGGTAATAACTTCAAAATCAGATAGGATAATTGAGCAACTACTCTGTCGAATTGGGCACGTCCACAACAGTATGGCCTATGAGTATTTCACCACAACTCTGTTCGAGGCTACTGGTTGATTTCATTGTGGGGCATCTCTTCTCTCTTGAGCTCATGCATCGTTACTTCTGAGTTGGCATAATGGTGGAGAATTTGTATTTTTGAAAGATAGGTCACAAGTTTAAATCCTACAAGCGGTAGGGTATGTACGTCTCGTTTGTAGCACAGTTAGGTGCCTCCGGCGTGGAGTACAGGGTAGTCCCATATTACTATAAGCCATCTGTAGACCAAAAACAGATCGTCCAATATTGTGGACCATAAAAAGATCCATTTTCATTTCCATTTCCATGCAGTGTGCAAAGTCCATGATCATTAGAATTCCTAATCTACCAAGAAAAGGTCTGATTTTGGAGTATTAATACTATATACTAAATTTTTATTTATTTTCAATTTTAAGATCAAATGACATGGAAATAATCAAGTTAAGCTATATTTATGATAATTTGATAATGGGATTCAAAGATTGGTAAATTTAAAAATAAAGAAGATTGAAATGGAAAAAAAATTGTATAATTAGATTCATCTTAGTGAGTCATTTATAAGATTTTAGTAAGTTTAATTTATCAAAATAAAGAATTATATTTTTTAGATGATTGCATTTTAAAAGTGAATATACTTAGTTTATTATTTTTATGAGATCTATTTTATATGTGATTTTTTTCATGTTGACATTTACATATAGGCATAAATGCTAACACATTTTTTTAAAACATGATAGTATATTGTGTGCACTCAACATTGTTGCACTATAATGTATCAAAGAACTCATTTTATTAGGTGAGGGAAAATATTCAAATGAGCAAATGACGTCAAACTCATTTATGTTCACCTTAGGAAAATGAAGGCAACCTAGTTAAGGTGTATTGTCACTTCTCATGATGCTTCAAGGGGGAACCCTCACCTCATGTTTATGCCATATTTGATTTCCTATACAAAGATGAATTGTTTGTGACATCATGATGACAATTGAGATTTTGAATATTAATTTAGATATCTAATCATACTAATATTATCATATGATTACATCCAATTAATTGATTTAAGGAAATGCACATTTGATTTCAATATATCACAAACTTTTTTTTTTAATTTCAATTAAGTGTGAGTTCAATTTAATTATACATAAAATAATTTTTAAAATATAAATCAACTCTTGCTTTCATTAATATTAAAATCTTGACAAGAATTTAAAACACAATAATATTCAAATTTCAATTAAGTGTGAGTTCAATTTAATTATACATATTAAAATATAGACAAGAATGATTAAAAATAAATTATAAGTGTATACACCTAAAATCGGTCATGACATTTAATTAATTAAATACTAGTTATTTAATTAATATTTCGACTACGTATAAATAAATTTCAATTTATTTATACTGTTCATATTTTCTAAATTCTCCAAATCTAAAATCATATTCTTCTAAATTAATTAAATAAACAAATTTCTATAAGCTTGTTTTATTTAATTAATCTTCACTAATCTCGATTAGGAATTCAAGCACATGTCTACAACTTTTTGTGCCACCTCACCAAGGTCACATGAAATTAAATAATTCTAATTTTTAATTACAATTATCTTCAACCAATTTTTAAGCACATGGCTTATTCCTCACACACTTAACCAATTTTCAAACACATGGTCTTTTTTTCCCACACTTTAGTCTTCCATCCATTTAGCATGTTGCCTATTGGTCAAGAGATTCCTCCATCCATTTGGCATGTTGTCTTTGGTCAAGGGGACAACATCTTGATGCTCTCCATCTCCACCGTTCATTCTTCTTGTTTGAATCTGGACCGTCGATCGTTGTCACCTCACAAGATGCTTGGAAAAGGCTATAAATACAACCCTTTGGCATTGTATTTTGCATCCACTTTTGAATAGAGTTATCATGTAGAAATATCATTTGAGCTTGGGAGCACATTGGAGTCTTATAGTTACATTTTATACCATGTTTTGCATCATAGTTAGATCTTAGAGTAATACTTTGCTTCATAGTTGCATTTTATGTCATCTTTTGCATCATAGTTGCATTTTAGATTAACATTTTCATAGTTAGCATTTGAGCATATGTAGAATCATCCCATCTCACTACCATAGTATCTACCTCGAATAATCTAGCATCATCATTCATTCATCATAGTATTCATTATCATTTTTATCATATAGTTTCATGTAGGAATTTAATTGGCTTGCATGTTGAATATTATCTCATTTCCTAAGTTGTCATTTTAACAACCATTGTGCACATAAAAATCTGAGGGCCAAATAGTTTGATAAATCCTTAGGAATAGAGGACAATAAGACTTTCTTAAAAGATTTATTTTGTTGCAATTTAGAGTAGCTTCTTTGCTTTGAATCTTTGATATAATTCATTTCATTAAGGTTTGTGTTGATTAATTACTAACTTTCCCACATTTCATACACACATAAAATGGCGCCCACCGTGGGGCTTGCCCCATTTTTTTAACATTCTGGAAAATTTATATTTGCAGGTTCGAGCGTTAAACTTTTGGTGCAAACGACACTTTCTTTGGCACACTTTGCAACTCATTTAGCACATATTGCACCTATTTCAACACATATTGCATGCAAAATATCACATATTGCATGCAAAATGGCGCATATTGCAAATTTTCAAAAAGGTTCACCAGGGTTGAGAACATCTTTTTTTGAGTTTTAGAGCATCTTGCATGTCTTTTGGCGCATCTTGTACGTATTTTGGTGCATAATGTCTCTATTTTGATGCATCTTGCATGTATTTTGGTGCATATTACATGTCTTCTGGTGCATATTGTCTTTGTTTTGGCACATTTTGTAGTTTCATTGTTTTTCACTAAATTCAAGAGCTAATTCTCTGTGTTTTTGTTTTGCAAGTTTCCTAGATTTGCTGTCAAAGGATCAAACATAAACTACTAACATATTGCAGGGGCTGGAAATGATTTAATTGTTTCCTTTTGGTTAAGTTAGGAACATAGCTTAATTAAAAGGTTAATGAACACCATGTCTTTCATACTTGATGAATGGTAGGCATATGCTCTCCCCTTAACTAGGTGACCAAAAAGCCAGATCCATTCACTTTTTGTTTGCAAGTGTGAGTTGATTATATCACGTGTGTTCTCTCTTTGTTCACACAAAAAAAAAGATGGATCGAACTACAGATGTACTTTCTTTCTTTTGTTTATCCATAGAGGGCCTACCTTGTGGGAAAAAGTAATCACCCAAGGGAACGACCCAACCGGTAACACGATAAAGCCAAGTGACTTCCAACTGGGATATAAATGTGGGTACTTGGGGAAAGTTCAAGTATCATGAGGATTGTTCTGACAAGAAGGGCTGCAATGGTCTCTTTTTGCATGGATAATCCCCCATAAATAGAATGCCTATATTAAAACCCTTTGTTGTAGTAAAGACAAAATCCTTAATCTATTTGTTGGTGCAAGAACGGTCATTTTGAAGCCGTTCCACATTGTTGCAGATTTTAGTAGAGATGAGAAATTTGCCATGGGAGATTCATGGGTATCGATGCTTGGCTGCCCCCTAGAAGTGAGTGCCATGGAGGGGAGCCAATGGGGTCAATCATCTAATCATCCACTATAAGTAAGCAGTTGGAGTAAAATCCAAGTGGGAACACAACAAATATAGTCCTACATAGCCTAAGTTGTACATATTTGATGTGTCTTTACCAATGTGTTTTTGAATCCATTTCAAAAAAAAACATCACATGTTGAAAGTGAAAACCTTGATTTAGAAAAACATTCATTGAAACAACCAAGTCTCTAACTGGAAAATCCGAAGAATCAAACAAACTTCCAAGAAAAGGTGTTATTCTCCCAGTTTGGTGCATCTTGTAAACCTTCTAGCACATATTGGCTTCCTTCTGGCCCATCTTGCACCTGTATTCATGCATACTATCCAAGTTACCAGAGTCAAAACCTGCTTACAAAGCCTTGTAAAACTTTCAGACGCATCTTGCAAGTCTTGTGGCGCATTTTGCACCTATTCTGGCGCATTTGCAGATCATAAAACTAGTGACCTAAGTTCATCTCTTGTCTGACAGTTAGTCTCATCCTGGGAATCCTCAGTAGTGTTCAACCATTCCTCAGGTACAACAGAGTCTAAACATGTGCTTTATCAAATGATTTCACGAAAGATTAAAATCCAGAAACCAAAGTCCAAAGTTCTTAGTCCAAGATTACATAAAAAACGTCTCTCAACACTCTATGAATTTAGAGAGAGATTGGTTTGCAATTTCTACAAAAGAGCTTCAAAGAACAATCCTAACTTGTATTCATTTTACTATTGTCAAAATCCAAGACTTTTCCAAAGATTTGAGCATCTCATATAGGAAGAAAATTTGTCTCCGATTTCACAGTTGAACCAAAATTTTAGAATTTTCTCAAGTCCAAAATCATTCCTTAGATACCTCAGAGTCTAAACTTGTTAAAAGTGACCTCTACAAGTGGAATTCTCTAAACTAAACCAAGATCTAACATCTCAAAGTGCCTAAATCATCAAACCTATCACACCTTTGATTGTTAAGCCTAGTTTCATCATCATTAGGATTTGTCATCCTTTCATCACGAAACAAAGTTGTATAATCGAATTAAACTTGGTATCATCAATAGGATTTGTCATTCTATTTGGCTTAGTTTTTATCCTTGGCACTCCAAAAAAAGATCAAAAGTTTAGTGAAAACTATAACACTTGTATGCCCATTTTAACAAGACCCCAAAAAGCATAAACTCAAAGAATAGGAAATTGAAACTCAAACCACCATGGTTGAAATATATGAGGATCAACTGAATGCTTTAGCTCATCAAATGAAAAACCTTCAACAACAAATCTGTGATATGCAAAAGGAAACAATCATAGAAGGATATTTGTTGTCAGACATCTATTCTTATCCATCTAACATAAATACGAACATGACACTTTCTCCACCAACAACTACATCATCCAAGTTCAATTTCTTTGAATTATTGAAAAAGCTAAATGAGAAACCCAAATCAAAGTCTTCAAACACAAAGGATAGTGAACAATCTTAACATGTCATGCATCTATCTTCATCTCCCATAAGTCAAAATAAATCTCAGGATTCTTTCACCCAAGTTAACAATCCCATCCAACCACCTTCTTCTATCATATCTTCTATATCCAATGATTCATGCCAATCTCTCAGTCTAAACCATGCTGTCATAGACTCCTCTACACCTCAAGAAAAAAATTCTTTCCACTTCATCCAATGATACCAAAATTCCACAAGTTCTTCCAATCTTTGACCAAGACCGAATATCTCAAGAATTCTATGATGTTCCCCTCCTTTCACTTTTCATCCACAATGATTCCTTTCCATCTCAAGAGAAAAGTATTCTTCCAAGTCCTCCTTCCATCACATCTGATGAATCCATGCCATCTCAAGATTCCATTGCATCCCAGGAGCATGATAATTCTTCCATCCTATCTAATGATGTCCTATCACCCGATGATCAAGATATGCTTTCTACAAAATCTCATGATTCCCTTCCTCATCAAGATCAAGATATGCTTCCATCCAATGATATCCCTTCATTCCATGAGGATGTTCATCCTTCTCAAGATCAAGATATGCCTTTCACACCCCTACATGATGATTCCACACCCAATAAAGAGAAACCTACTCCATCTTCTACACCTCATACTCCTTTTCCAAGTCAAGATCAAAGTACCCCATCATCCCTATGCCAAGATCCTATCACACCTAGTCAAGCTATCCATGAGCCACACACCTACAAATTGGGATCCTCCACCTTTATCCGCTCTGGTTTATTTCCAACACTTATCCTTTCATCCATATCATATCCTTTCCAAAATGGACTTGCATCTTGTTTCACAAACAATACATATCCCATTGGTAAACAAATGTGTCAAAGTATGAACTACAAAGGCAAAGGATTAGGCCTTCATGAACAAGGTATCCTAGAACCTCTTTTTGCTCAAGAAAACCCATATTACCATGGCCTTGGTTATACACCTAAGTGTCCTAGTCCATCAAACCTACCATCTATCTTAGGTCCTCATCCTAATCCACCAAACCTTCCATCTATCTGAGGTCCTCATCCTAGTTCATCAAACCTTCCATCTATCCTAGGTCCATATCCTATTCCTCAAGAACAACAAAGGTACACATCCTTGATGCCCTTTCAAAATTCTACCTCCAACAACTCATCCATGATAACTCCATACCATTCATCTCCATCCATCTCTCCTATTGCTCTTGGAAGCAATTTGGGTACCAAATTTCAAAAGCTTTCATATCAAAATTCACATGCATCAAAGGATCAACATGTCTCCTCGAAGAGGCATGCAAAAATAAAAGACAATTTGATCCAAAATCAAAAGAAAAATAAAAAATGCCACAAAGGCCCATCAAAGCAAAAATAAAAATTTCCAAGACCGCATAGGTCCATAAATTAAAATAAAATTTCAAAAGGCCACAAAGGCCCATCAAAGCAAAAAGAAAAAATTCCAAGGCCACAAAGGCCCATAAAGCTAAAAGAAAAATCTCAAAGGCCACAAAGGCCCACAAAGAAAAAATCAAAGTAAAAAATCATGTGGATTCCTAAAAGTCTCATAGAAGCAATAAAATCTAAATTGGCATCCAAATTTGCTAATCCAAAAGCTTTCTCCAATTTTCCATCTAAAAATCTATCACCTTCCAAATCCATTTTTCCTCCATCATTTCACCACCCTTCAAGGTGTGTGCCAATGTTGACCTTGCAATCCTTTCCATCTATCCATCAACAAGCCTTCCCACCTCCTATACATTATCCAACATTCATCCCCCATTATTCTCCTTTAATCCAAACCTTTGGATAAGTCCTTAGTTTCTTCCATCATACCTTTAATAGGCCACCATTTAGGAGTCTAATTCCCATTTTACCATGGTTTATTAAAAGGATATTTCGTTGTGAAACTTGATGCTTAATTCCTTCCATCTCCCTATCATCCATATCCTATTTTCTATATTCCTCTCATACACTACACTTGGGGGGAAAGTTTCGTCCATCTTATTATTCCTTACATTTCCACTTTTGATCGTGACAAGGTTAAGGATCTCCTTGAACATCATATATATTATCCTATATGCATTATCCATATCTTCCATACCATACCTTTTGTCTTATCCATATTCCATCATTCTTTCTAGATACATCCTTTCTTCTCGTCCTTGGTCTTGATGAGGAATAGGGGAAAAATACTTGGTCCATGTGTCTATATCTTATCTAGTTGATCTTGATCATCCCATTCATTATTTTTATCCTTGCTTTCTTCCATTCCATATCTCCTAGCTTATCAAGATCCATGTCATCATGTCTCTTTGCAACCTTGAATTTTATCATGCAAATCATATTTGATCCTAGTTGTAAAACATTTATCCAATCATCATATCTTTTGTCAATCAATCATCAACAATCATCAATCTTATTATACTTAGAGGAAATCAGTGATCCTAAGTACTTAGCATCATCATGCCTTATGGAATCAATCATTCTTGGCATCTTAATCAATCAACCATTATCATCTTTTGACAAGAGATATTTTGCTAGTGTGACATGTTTTGTGGTGAATCTTTCATTTTGATCTATCATTTATCCATGGTTGCATTACCTCTTTTGTGGGGCATCTTATTCCTTCAACCAGCCGTATCATATCATTCCATCTTAAATATCTAGAGAAATCCAAAAAATAAAAAAAAAGATAAAAATCCAAAAAAAAGAAAAGAAAATCAAATAAAAATAAAAATATAAAAATCAGAAAAAGTGCAATAAAAGCAAGTAGTGAAAACCTGGCAATAGGTGCTAGTTGTGATAGGTTATATTTTCCATCTATTTGAGCATGTCGACCATTCGCTTTTGCCATTCGATTTCACCATCCATCTGCCTATCATTAGAAAGTTCACCATCTACATATCCTGGCAATCGCGGTCGTGTCTCACCCTAGACTAGGGGAAAAATCCTGAACTCACTGGGGGCAATAAACTGTGAGCTTAAACCAACAAACAAACAGTAGTATAACACAACCCAAAACAATGATCATAGTGCAACTCAACATTGAACATTAATCACCATCAGTAATACATCTACCATCCATATCAAATGGCCAAATCAATAAAACCAAAAGCCAACTTCAAATGGATGATATTCCTTTTGAATCATGGGTTTATCACGTCTAACATAAAGGTTCAATTGTTGTACTTTGATTTTTGTTATCATATCTCTAGAGCAACTTGATGATGTATTGAACTAGAGAAGCCAAGAAGAGTATGATTTTTCTTTGTCTGTTGTCTGTGAGTTGATGATTATTACTATGCAAATTGTCATGGGATGTGCTCTACAAAGTATCACTAATTACATTCTGAATTTGCATAGGAAAACAATTAACTCTTGTCTGTTTACGCAAGCATTACTTAGATCATATTGGTTTAATTATACTTATATGCTTGTGTTAACTTGCACTATCAAACATCATGAAAGTAGTACTCAAGTCATCATGGTCTAAATATGCCATCGATGCTTGTACTCACTTTCAACATTTTAAAGGCCCAATGATGATAAAAAGCACGACAAATTGGCTGTTACAAATAACAACTTTTGAATATGAAATCTGCATGAGTAGATTGCATCCATGTTAGTTTGCATCTGTATCTATAGAGTTTCCAAAGCAACGACAATTTCATAAATATGTTATCTCTATTATCAATGGATTGAGTACACTTGACATTAACTAAAAAACATCATTCTCATTTAGTTGCACATTAGTTGCATCATCATTTGCATACATTAGAAAACATTATCACATCATTCATCCATCCATGCATCACATCATAATATTTGCATCACACATCATTTGCATAATCAAATCCATCTCCCATAGCACAAATATCATCATTGCATACATCACATAATCACCACATAGGTATTATCATTGTATACATCACATAATCATCACATAGACATCATAAACACATAGAACTAGGATCCATCATACAATCATTTCATTTAATATTCATCCATTCCTTGCATCATTTATTTGCATCATAAAAGTATAAAAACATCAAATACATCACATTTCATTAGCATAATAAGATCCATCACATACATCATATAGACATCATTCATAAAACATCATCGAATCATAACACATCAATTGCATCCATAACATATCATATCATCATCATATAGAACATCACACAACATGCATAATAGAAAGTAAATGCATCCATCATTATCATCATGATCATCATCACATAAATCCTAATCATTGCCGCATATCATATAACCTCAAAAATCAGAATGTCAAGGTGTACAAGGATATCCAAAGGTATGAAAAGATACATCAATATAAAAAATGGCAGTGTATCATAATGACTGAAATCAAGAGGTACATCATCAAGTCTCAGTACATTAATCAATTCTATACTGGGGCATATCAATCAAAGATGATAAACCACATCTACTGACAATATCTAAATCGGCCTGCACTCGATGCGAATCATGTCCCACGTCTTTAGGAAGCATTCCCTAGACTGAAGAATTTTAAAATCCTCCTTTGATCATAACATATCACAAATCAACAATCTTATCAATCAATCAACCCATCAATCAGTCAAAATCAATTAGCCTATCAATCTAATCAGCTCTGGTGAGACTTTGATCAAATCTCATGAGCATCAATTTATCAATTCAACCTCGCCTATCATGAGGTTCATCAATCAATGCACCTCGCCTATCATGAGGTTCATCAATCAATTCAACCTTACCTTGCCTATCATGAGGTTCATCAATCAATGCACCTCGCTTATCATGAGGTTCATTAATCAATTCAACCTCACATATCATGAGGTTCATCAATTAATCCAATTTCGCCTATCATGAGGCTCATCAATCGATCCAACCTTGCCTATCATGAGGTTCATCAATCAATACACCTCACCTATCATGAGGTTCATCAATCAATCAAACTATCATTGATCCTCGCCTATCATGAGCTCAATCATCAATCTATCATTGATCCTCACCTATCATGAGGTCAATCAATCAATCTATCATTGATCCTTGCCTATCATGAGGTCAATCATCATCCTATCATTGATCCTCACCTATCATGAGGTCAATCATCAACTATCATATCAACATCATCAAATCAATCGGCTGAACGTGATCATCAAACATCAAACACAAGGAGGCAACATGAGGCATCAATTAATCATTTCATCACTTGGTGGCTTAAACATCATTTTTTAGGAGATAAATCATTTCTGGAAAGTAAAATTTTGAGATCATCATCAAATCATTGAAAAATCATCAAATTTTTTAAATAAATAAAAAAATCCTAAAAATTCAAAAATTCACCGATTTATCTCCCGAGGGGGCATATATCCGTCAATATCTGAAAATTGATGTCTAGGGCATCGATTTTTTTTTTCTTGGCATCAGTATCAAATTTTTCTTTGAAGCAATGTGTAAACACATTACTTCAAAGAGGGGCAAAATGTATACACCTAAAATTGGTCATGACATTTAATTAATTAAATACTAGTTATTTAATTAATATTTCGACTACGTATAAATAAATTCTCAATTTATTTATATTGTTCATATTTTTTAAATTCTCCAAATCTAAAATCATATTCTTCTAAATTAATTAAACAAACAAATTTTCATAAATTTGTTTTATTTAATTAATCTTCACTAATCTCGATTAGGAATTCAAGGACATGTCTACAACTTTTTGTGCCACCTCACCAAGGTCACATGAAATTAAATAATTCTAATTTTTAATTACAATTATCTTCAACGAATTTTTAAGCACATGGCTTATTCCTCACACACTTCAACCAATTTTCAAACACATGGTCTTTTTTTCGCACACTTTAGTCTTCCATCCATTTGGCATGTTGCCTATTGGTCAAGAGATTCCTCCATCCATTTGGCATGTTGTCTTTGGTCAAGGGGACATCTTGATTCTCTCCATCTCCACCATTCATTCTTCTTGTTCGAATCTAGACCGTCGATCGTTGCCACCTCACAAGATGCTTGGAAAAGGCTATAAATACAACCCTTTGGCATTGTATTTTGCATCCACTTTTGAATAGAGTTATCATGCCGAAATATCATTTGAGCTTAGGAGCACATTGGAGTCTTATAGTTACATTTTATACCATGTTTTGCATCATAGTTAGATCTTAGAGTAATACTTTGCTTCATAGTTGCATTTTATGCCATCCTTTGCACCATAGTTGCATTTTCGATTAACATTTTCATAGTTAGCATTTGAGCATATGTAGAATCATCCCATCTCACTACCATAGTATCTACCTCGAATAATCTAGCATCATCATCCATTCATCATAGTATTCATTATCATTTTTATCATATAGTTTCATGTAGGAATTTAATTGGCTTGCATGTTGAATATTATCTCATTTCCTAAGTTGTCATTTTAACAACCATTGTGCACATAGAAATTTGAGGGCCAAATGGTATGATAAATCCTTAGGAATAGAGGACAATGAGACATTCCTAAAAGAATTGTTTTGCTACAATTTAGAGTAGCTTCTTTGCTTTGAATCTTTGATATAATTCATTTCATTAAGGTTTGTGTTGATTTACTAACTTTCCCACATTTCACACACACACAATAAGTGCACATTCAATATAATTATAATTATTTTTTATGATATTTAAATTCCTATTTCAATAGCTATTATTATATTTAATTATGGATAAGTTATGTTAACAATTAAAATTAATTTCTTTTGATTAAGGGAAAAACAAGTTTTCAAGGGGTCCTGAAACCATTTACATAATAAAACTACATCCAAGTTGCAACAAACTGAAATTGAGGTTGTCAATTCGCCCTCCCTAATCAGCTTAGTGGTTGCGAATTACTTTTAGAAAGCTTATGCGGCTCCTGTTGAGGCTCCTAACCCGGCTCTTGACAGGTTGCTGCTCAACTTGCTTCTGACTATTATATCCCAGATTGATAACCTTGGGATCCTCAGTGTTGTCACTCCAGATGAGGTTAAGTTAGCTACTTTCAACATGGGGGCCTTTAAAGCTCCAAGCCCTAATGGTTTCCCTCCAACCTTCTTTTAGACCTTATGAGAGATTGTTGGTGAGGACCTTGTCCTAGTTGCTTGTGATTTCTTCAAATCTGGTAAGATTCTTAAGCAACTGAATCACACCTTCATAGCTTTAATTCCCAATGTTGCTGATCCTCAATCTATGGTTGATTTTTGCCCCATCAGTCTATGCAATACTTTTTATAAAAATCCTCTCTAAAATTCTGGTAAATTGCATCAAACCACTCCTTGATAAAATAATCAACCCAACTCAAAAAGGGTTTGTGCTTGGTCGTCATATCCTTGATGCTACCATAACCACACATGAATTAATCCACTCCATGGATAGATGCAACTATGCTGGTATGACTCTTAAATTAGACATTTCTAAGGCCTATGATAAGGTGATCTGGAATTTTGTCCCTAAAGTCCTAGCTAAGTTTGGGTTTGACCAATCTGTGATCAATCTTATAATGGAATGTGTTACTATGGTTAAGTAATCTGTTTTGGTAAATGGGTCTCCCTTTGGGTTTTTTCTTGCTCAGAGAGGTATCAGACAGGGAGACCCCCTTTCACCCTATTTGTTTATAATGGTGGCGGATGTCCTGAGCAGGAATTTCACTAGTATGTTGTTAGAAGGGTCAATAAAGGGAATTAAGTTGTCTCTTCCTTAGAGCCGACTATGATCCAACAATTTGTGGATGATACCTTTATTTTTGATAAAGCCTCTGTGATAGAAGCCAGGAAATGGAAAAATTGTCTCAACAACTATGCTGCTTGCTCTGGGAAATGTATGAACTATAATAAAAGCATGATTTACTTCTTTAACAACACTCCTAATCTGCAAGCTTGGGTGACTATTGTTCTAGGCTATTTGATTTGTTCTCTTCCTTCGGTTTATCTTGGGTCACCCCTTACTGTCAAGGAAGTCACTCCTGATTTTTTTAATTCTATACTGGAAAGGACCCAAAGAAAACTGGTTGGGTGGAAAGGCTCCTTAGCCATGCTGGTAAATTAAAACTCTTGTCTATTGTTCTTCAAGGTATCCCTGTCTATTTTCTATCCATTTTCAAGATGCCTAGATATATTGCTGAGAAATTTGAGAAAATTCAAAGGACTTTCCTATGGTCGGGGACCGAGGAAAAAAAAAATTTTCTCTGGCTAAATGGGACAAGGTTTTCCAACCTAAAAGTTGTGGTGGGCTTGGGATTAGGACTGCTTCTAATACCAATAAAGCTTTAATGGCCAAAGTGTGTTGGGACCATCTGAGGGATAGGAAGGATTGGTGTAAGATCATGAATGCTAAGTAGCTTCAGAATAGACCTTTGATTGAATTCCTATCAAAGATTCACCCTTTGGGGTCCTTGGTTTGGAGGTGTATATGCAGCTTGCAGGATCTTCTAGGAAATGGGATAAAATGGAAGATTGGTAATGGTAATAAAATTATATTCTGGGAGGACACTTGGTTACTTGACACTCCCCTGGAAAACTCTAAGTTCAAAAATCTTATGAGATTGGCTCAACGATTCTTTGGTATTTATATTAGTGATTACCTCCTAGGGCCTCTGGGTGTTAGAAAATGGAATGACTTAGGCCTTTGCTGCCCCTTTTCCCATGATTTGTGTCTCCTTTCCAAGACCTTGTAGGAATTTCTCTCCCTCACCAGACTTCCTGCATCTTGCAGGGGGATGAATTCTTCTGGACTCATGATAAGCAGGGTGATCTTTCAATTAAATTGGCTTACAATCTGTTGACAAACTAGGGTGTTGTCCTCAATCTATGGAAGAAGTTCTAGAATCGACACATGATCTCGAAAGTTAACTTCTTTTGGTGGACTTCCTGCCATAACATGATTCTTACTTAGGACAATATGAGGAAAAGGGGATTCCAAATCCCCAACATATGTTTTTTATGCAAGTGCAATGAAGAATCGATGGATCACCTACTATTACACTACTCGTTTGTTGTGGAGGTGTGGGAACTAGCTTTAGAAAGATTGGGGATTCAATGGATTATGTGTAGGGATATCACATCCTTTATCTTGAGCTTGTTGGAAATAGGATGCCATTTAATTGCAAATCCTAAACATTAATTATTTCATGTGTCTCCTAGATTCTTGGAATGTGTTCAACAACACTAAGATTAGGATGAGATTAATATTTGATGAAATAAATCATGAAATTGACATTTGTAGTTATTCCTAAATAATAGGAACTTGTGGGTGCACACATGGTAAGGTGACACTCACCTTGAGTTCAGTTAACTATTCAGAGTAAGAGATAACACTTCTGAATGCATGTGAAGATCCTAGGAGTTAGGATTTGATGTTTGCATGCTTGAAGTTTAGTTTAGTTTAGTTCAGTTCAATTCAATTCAGTTCAGTTCAGTTCAGTTCAGAATCATTTTAGTTTAGTTTAGTTTAGTATAGTTCAATTTAGTTCAGTTCAGTTCAGTTCAGTTCAATTCAATTATGGCTCATTTATCTTCAGTTGCATGCAAGTGCATGTTGCATGCATGTTGGTTATTTTGAGTTGCATGTAGTTAGCTTCAGTTAACTTGGAATACATGGATAATAACATTGAGTTGTATGACAGATAATAGGGACTACCTCCAGTTAATAGGGGATGGCCATTCTTTGGGAATGGTGTTGAGTAAATGTTTCAGTTAACAAGAAATCACTTGGAGCTAACTTGGGTGCCCAAGATGCTTTCTTGGAATTAACTCCAATGCATGATAAGATATTTCTAAGGGCTCTGTTAAGTGGGACGCTCTTTTGGGCGCCATCTTTGAGGAAGAAGTTTGTAATTATCACCGAAGTGAAGGATGAGTTGTAGCTTTAGTTTGGGACACCCAAATGGGTAAAACACATGTTCTAAGCTTTGGTCTTCACGGTAGAACTCAATTTGAAGCAATATGGCGTACCTTTTCAAGGGATTGAGCTTGTGCATTGTAATTATCACCATTTGGAGATTACAAGGTTGCATATTGTCTATTTATCTCAAGCAAGTTGAATAGAGTTGTGAGAGTTTGCTATTGTAGGTGTGAAGAAGATTGGTAAATACAAAAGAAGCATTCTCAAGAAAGAATTGGAGCTATTGTAATTCAGAGATTGCATAATAGAATAATTCTTGGTGGAGTTTTTTCTTGAAAGGGTTTCTCCACGGTACATCTTGTGTAATCTTTCTAATATCCTGTCTAGTTCTATCAAATTCTCTCTACATTCTACAACAGTAAAATGAATTAATCAAGATAATCACCCACAAAGAATATATGTAACAAAGAAAGAGCTTACTTAGATTAGCAACATTAAAGTTTTACAGAGTATTAAGCTAAGAAAACACCTCATTTTTCAACATTTGGTATTAGAGCTGAGGTTGGGTAGAGTATTGGGACACCTTTCTCTTAAAAGATTGGAGATTTTTTAGCTTAGTGGGAGCTTTTATTATTTTTGTTATTTGCTGATTTTGGAATTAAGTTTTGTTACAATGAATTCAATGTTAGATATTGAAAGGTTCAATGGTTCTAACTATGAAATGTGGAAATTAAAAAAGGAAGATCTTCTTGAAGAAAGAGATCAATGGTTAACGGTTAATAATGAGACAAATACACCTACAACTATTTCAGATGAAGATTGGGCTAAGTTAGATAAGAAGGCAAGAGGTACAATAAGGTTATGTCTTGCTGATGCTGTTCTTTTAAATGTTTTAGTGGAAACAAGTGCATGTAAATTATGGAAAAGAATAGGGGATATTTATCAAACTAAGAGTCTCACCAATAAGTTGTATCTGAAAAGGCAGTTGTATTCATTGAAAATGAAAGATGGTGAATCTGTTGCAAAACATTTAAATTCTTTCAATTTAATTCTCAGTCAGTTAGCATCTGTAGATGTAAAGCTAGAGGATGAGGATAAGTGCATTTTATTACTTTGTTCTTTACTAGATTCTTGGGAAAATTTAATTGTTGCAATTAGTGGAAATGGTGTAGATCCAAAGATGGACAACATTATTCCTACTCTCCTATCAGAGGAGATGAGGAGGAAGTCTAAGGAGGAAATCCAAGATGCCTTGTTTGTAAAAAGTAGGCCTAAGAAAAAGGAGCCTAAGGGAAACAAGGAAGGGAAGGGTAAGTCAGAAGGACAAAGTAAGGTAAAGTGTTGGAACTGTGGGAAACCAGGACATGTGAATAAGGATTGTAAGAACAAGAAAGAAAGTTTTGATTCTTCTACAGAGGAGTCCTTGGATGATAGTAATGATGCATTGGTTATTTTAGCTAATAATGTTTGTGATAACTCTTTGCTTCATGTTACAGAGTAATCTTCATAGAGAGGATGGTAGTCACGATGCCATAAGTAACTCAGTACCACGGTTCAGTGGGAGTTGTTGGCAGTGACTTGGATGCATCATTGGTAAGGTTATCTCCATGTGATTAGAGATATGATTTCTTGGTTTAGAGTATATTTATTATTAATGTCATGGTTTACTCTTGATATGCATTTAGAGTTTGGCATATTACATGGTTCTCTTGTGACTAGGATGTATAAGTATGTTATGGTGCATGAGATCTCCTAAGAGGAAATGTTTTGGTTAGATCATGGATGTCATGTTTATGTTCTTGATTCATGATTGGAGCTTTGACAATGATCTTGTGTAGTTCTCTTAAGTTTTGGGTACATTAATCATTTGCTTGATTACCTTATGAAAGTGTTGTGTTGCATTTGGAGTTTGGCATGGATTGGTTGGTTACAGGTCCTCATGGATACTTGGAGAAATAGGTGAGGCTGGAATTCTCTTATGGTAAGAGACTTTTCTTGGAATGGTTACTTGTATGAAAATTTTTTCAACAAGAAAAGACTGAGGAGCCTACACCTTGGTTGAATGTGAATTCAACACACTTGGTGGTTTAGCATGCCTCCAAAGAGGCCGTTTGGATACAGAGACTTGGGAAATGTATTGGTTTGGTTGATAATGGGAAGGTATTAATTGAGAAAGTTAACACTTTAATTAATGTTACAGATTATCTTATGAAACCATACATATAAGTTCTCTTGGTTTTAATCATTTTCTTGGAAGCTTCATGATTATGCAGGTTGCATTTGAAGTTAGCATGGTTTGATTAGTTGGTGCAAGAAGGCCATTGGCCTTGAGTCTTGTACTTGTTTTATTATTCCTTGTTTAGAATAATTACAATGTATAATGTCAAGTGGGAGAATGTTGGAAATAGGATACCATTTAATTGCAAATCCTAAACATTAATTATTTCATGTGTCTCCTAGATTCTTGGAATGTGTTCAACAACACTAAGATTAGGATGAGATTAATATTTGATGAAATAAATCATGAAATTGACATTTGTATTATTCCTAAATAATAGGAACATGTGGGTGCACACATGGTAAGGTGACACTCACCTTGAGTTCAGTTAACTATTGAGTAAGAATAACACTTCGAATGCATGTAAAGATCCTAGGAGTTAGGATTTGATGTTTGCATGCTTGAAGTTTAGTTTAGTTTAGATTAGATCGATTCAGGTTCAGTTCAAACTCAATTTAGTTTTTTAGTTTAGTTTAGTTTAGTTAGTTTAGTTATGGTTCAATTATCTTCATTTGCATGTTAGTTATTTTTGAGTTGCATGTAGTTAGCTTCAGTTAACTTGGAATGCATGGATAATAACATTGAGTTGTATGACAGATAACAGGGACTACCTCCAGTTAACAGGGGATGACCATTCTTTGGGAATGGTGTTGAGTAAATGTTTCAGTTAACAAGAAATCACTTGGAGCTAACTTGGGCACCCAAGATGCTTTCTTGGAATTAACTCCAATGCATGATAAGATATTTCTAAGGCTCTGTTAAGTGGGACCCTCTTTTGGGCGCCATCTTTGAGGAAGAGCTTTGTAATTATCACCGAAGTGAAGGATGAGTTGTAGCTTTAGTTTGGGATGCCCAAATGGGTAAAGCACATGTTCTAAGCTTTGGTCTTCACGGTAGAACTCAACTTGAAGCAATATGGCATACCTTTTCAAGGGCTTGAGCTTGTGCATTGTAATTATCACCATTTGGAGATTACAAGGTTGCATATTGTCTATTTATCTCAAGCAAGTTGAATAGAGTTGTGAGAGTTTGTTATTGCAGGTGTGAAGAAGATTGGTAAAGACAAAAGAAGCATTATCAAGAAAGAATTGGAGCTATTGTAATTCAGAGATTGCATAATAAAATAATTCTTGGTGGAGTTTTTTCCCGAAAGGGTTTCTCCACGGTACATCTTGTGTAATCTTTCTAATATCCTGTCTAGTTCTTCTATCAAATTCTCTCTACATTCTACAAAATTAAAATGAATTAATCAATACAATCACCCACAAAGAATATATGTAACAAAGAAAGAGCTTACTTAGATCAGCAATATTAAAGTTTTACAAAGTATTAAGCTAAGAAAACACCTCATTTTTCAACAGAGCTAGTCTAGACCCTTTATCCACCCTTTACCTGGTGGAATTTGGAACTAGGTCCCTCCTATTATATGTTGGTGTATATGGAAAGAGAGAAGCAATAGGATCTTTAGGAACATTGAGATGAGTCCGAAAGAGGTGTTTGGTATTGGGTCTTGACTCATTGCAAAAAATATCTCACTTTTCAAAGGGAAAACCCCAGAAAAAGGCCCAACTGAGGTGGAAATAAATATGGCCAAAGCTTGGTACCAAAACTTGGATGCTAACTCTTACGACAACTCCAGATCCCTGGCTCAGAGTGTCACTATTTGGAAACCTCCTGACTGTGACTGGTATAAACTAAAATTTGATGGGGCTGCTAAAGGCAACCTGTGTAGAGCTAGTATAGGAGGTGTGATCAGGGATTACAAAGGAAATTATGTGGTTGGTTACTTTGGGGGGATTGGTGTTCATTCTTCTATGATTGCGGAAGCTAGAGCGTTGTTGAAGGGATTACAATTAGCTGTCTCCATAGGGATTGAGAACCTTCATATTGAAGGAGACTCTAAGTCTATTATTGATGTCGTTAACTTTGATAGATTGCTGGGGTGGAATATTAAAGACATTCTTCTAGACATTAGGCTCTTCATGTCAAAGTTAAAATTAAAAGTTGCCACACATATTTACCGGGAGGGAAACCAAGTGGTTGATGCCTTAGCCAATTTTGGCACACACTGGAAATTATCCAAATGCTGGCATTCTTTAGGGAACCTGCCTCTTGACATTTAGGGTTTAATATTGAAGGAACAAATCCCTTACTTGACCCATGATGATAACTAATCAAGCGCCTTGTTGGATTTTCTAGGGGGTCCACATGCTTGTCTTTTGGGCTATGTGGACGAGTTTTAATGATGGGATGGATAACAAGTGGCATATTTCAAATTATGGGATGGAGCTTGTTTTGAAAAGGGAAATCATGAGATGTTGTGATGAGTACTTGATGATTAAAACTAAGTTGGACCATACCTTATGTAATCTCCTTTTGGGGATTTTGTTAAGCTATCATATTTCCAATTTTTTTTATTTTGATTTTGACGTGACTAATAATTGTGAGTTCGAGCTCCTTATTGGCCCTATATTGTTCGCTATTTTGTCTTTGCTTTTGAAAGCTAATCTTTAAGGTGTTACTAAATTTGGCTCGCTTCTGAAAGCTATCCTTTTAGGTGTTTCTAATTTTGGCCCCGCGGCCATCTTGCCTAGGTTTTTGTGCATCTTCTACGTGGAAAGCAACCCATCCTTTCCTTTCATGTCCTGCTTACTTAGCTGATTGTGTGTGGAGATCCTCATTTATGATTTCACTAAGATTTCCTTTTGGAAATTATTTACTCATGTATGCAATATGTCCTTTGCCTTAATTATCAAAGACTACCATTTCTGGCTTAAAATCCTTATTGTGTGGGTGATTCTTCACCTTTCTATTATCTCTAACCTTTTATTTTCTTAGGGTTCCTGATTATTCTGTGTGCAAAGTGACATTATGGGTGGTGATAGGGTGCGAACTGAAATGGACAACTGCAAAAAATTTCACAAAGATCCATTGGTTTGGCACATTTGTGTCGAAGGTGGTCTTGCTCCTCTGATGGAGAGACTGATGGACCATGACCCTAATCTGTTTGCTCAGTTTCTCAACTCATGGAAAGATCGCCGTGTGACTTTGGGAGGCATTTCCTTTACTGTGGATGAGGAAGTTATTACGCAGGAGATGAGGCTCCAATGTACTGGTATGAAGCATCCGAAGCACACTAAAACTCGGGATAATGAAAGTATGAACAAGTTTTTTGTGGGGAATGAGGCGTTGATGCACAACCAGTCTGGTTTTGACCGGGAGGCTCTCCCTCAATCGTGGAACCAGGTGTGCCTTTCCTTGATGAAGCATGTGACTCTGGAAGGTAGATACAAAACCTATTACTTCTACCATTTCCCTCTTTTGAATCACCTCTGACATAAAGTTTTGTTAAGTTTTCCTTTTTTCCTACTTATGGACTTAGAAAGTTCTATTGAAAAATGTGTTGAGGCTATTGGTCTGAATCCTAATGACCCTCCTCCCCTACCACTCCACTAGGGCCTCATTTTGAGGCTCTACCAATTCCATCTTGCTTTATGTCTGCCAAACCCATATCGGCTGTCTTCATTTAAGAGATTGAGCCTCTCACTATGACCAATTTATCTCCGGCTGAATTCAAAGGCCACGTCAAGAAAAACCACCCTGTCCCTGTTGACACGCATAAACCCAAACCTATTGCTAAAAATCTTAAGGGGAATGAGGGAGTGGCCCAAACTAGTGCGGTGACTAGTCTTTGTGAACTCAAATCAACCCCTTCCAAGACTTCTAGCAAGCCCGCCCTAAAAAAGAAAGGCAAGGAGGAAGGTAAGAGTTTGAAGGAGCCTCCGAACAAAGGTAAAAATGTGGTGAGCAAGGACTTTATGGGGGATATGGTGGTTTCAGAGATGGTGGTTATTGGTTGTGATGCCATCATTCGACGCTCTAGTAGGCTAGCTAAGAACAAGAAAAAAGTGCAGGTTAAAGACTTGGATACGGAAGAGGAGCAGTTAGACAACAAAGATAGCAGGGTTGAAGAGGAGTCTGAGGGTGAGGAGGAGGAGCATGCTAGAGGACCCAACTCCATTCCTGACATGGGAAAAGTTCAAAAGGAGGTTTCAGCCTCTCAGTCTTCAGAATTGTTGGATGTTGAGCATGCTAACACCAGCAAGATTGCGATTGGAGGGGAGCAGCTTTGTGTGCTAAAGGAAAGATTAGATAAATTGGACAATTTTTTTTGTGGTTTGACCCACTTCACGGTTAAGTTGGTCCACTGTGTCACCAATACCCTGTCGACGGTTATGAAGGATGAGATGGACATGAAGAAGGCTAAAGACCATCAGGAATGGGTTGGAGATGATGTTGTTAATCTCCTATCAAAGAACTGGGAAGATGCCAGTTAGTCTGCTATTGGTCTGTTGTTTGTCTGTCTGTTGTTGGTCCGTGGTGTTTGTTTTTTGGCTTTGTGTTTTTTGATTTTTTTTTGGTCTTGAACTCTATTGGCCCTAGTGGCTCTTTGTGAAGGGTACAACACCCTGTAAATGCTGCTTACCTAATAAAAAAACATGCAGATGAATAATGCCTAATATTTTCCTATCAATCTTCACCCCCTTAACCCTAGGATAAAAATTCAAAACTAATTGAGGAGACATCTCTTCATTCTTTGGATGCTCGTCCAAGAAATGTCTTCATCTAGATCAACTTAACAAGGAGAACGGATGCCATCCTCCCCCACCACCACCTCTAAGGAAACCTCTTGTGAAGAGGACAAAGGAATATAAAATGAATTCGAGAGCTCCATCAACAATAGGGACACCCACAATCAATGGTTGGAAAGGGTATTATACTAATAATAACGTTGTAAATTGTCACCCTTGACAATTTCACACTATGTTTAGCTCCCCCTTAAGTTCTTGGGCCTAATTATGCTTATTAATTACTCATTTTCTTGTCATCTTAAAAAAAAAGTTAATTTTAAGAAATTAAATTATTTATTCATTTCAGGAGCAACTCAAATTTAAAATAGGTCTAGAGTAGGATGTCCTCACCTTTATGTGCCTTATTTTGGCCTAAAATTTAATAGTTTATTGTTAGCCTCAATATATTTATAAATTTAAATTCATTTGTTGACTTGTCAAAATAATTAATATGGGAAATGTTGAAACACATGTAAATATAAGACATTTGCTCCATTTGAATACCTAAGCAATCTAAACAATTTAAACATCAATTGAGCATCCTAAAAGGAAATTCAAGAGTAGAATAAACAACATTCTACAACACTTTCATCAATAAAGATCATGTTTGCAATGCATCATCTAATTTATGTTCATGCATAAGTAATATGTTTTCATATTTTATGTTTATTATCATTGAGTACTAACACTTGCATCATCTTCAAGAAAATACCCAATTCTCCTTGTATGAGATGTGCCAAATGACTTTAGTCCAAAGGAATGTACATTTGAATGGTAAGTTATAGCATTAGTGATTTATCATTTATTTTCATCCATTTGCCTCTGCCCAACCTAGGGTAAGCACTCTTTATCCAACAACATGGTTTGAATTAGGAAACCCCCTATACAACACGACCCTTCCTCTCTTCTCTTTCTTGAAGGTTACAAGTTTGAATTGGATTAGAGAAGATTGAAGATCTCAAGGCATCAAAACTTAGATCAAGCATGTACACACCTTATTTCATCAAATTAGGGCAAGATCAATTATTCACTGACTAATGAAGTTCCAAAGCTGATTTCAATATAAAAGAACCTATAGACTATGATGCTCCTATATAGATCCTGAAACTCAGAAAACCATCATTTTTAGACTATGGTTCCCTCACAATAGTCCAACCAATTTTGCCTCAAATTTGAATACTAGGTTCCATCATTTTTGCACTTTACTCTTCTACTTTTTGTTTTTGTACATCATTTTTATGCTTGTTTGAATCTGTGATAGCTCATTGCATTTGCATAGCTTTTCCTAGTTTACAATCATCAATCACACACATCACATCATTCAATCCATTATCCCAAATGAAAAAGGGGACCAAAACCTTGATCAACCATTCTAGTTCTTCCTTGTGGATAATATCCAAGTGATTTCTTTTGATCATTTTTGTGTCCCCCAAATGTTGATGGTGGGAAGTGTGATTTAGGTTATAATTAACCCTAGATCCATTTTCACATCTTTCACTATCAACATCTTATTATACTGTCAATTTTTTAATTATACCATTAACATCTTATTTAATTTTTCTAATGAATATTATACTATTCAAGACATAGTAAACACTTAACTATTTTTATTTTCCTTACCTATATTATGATTATTTGTTAATTATTTAAGTGATATATTTGATTTGTGACAAATTTGATATGTAAAACAATTTAATTTATAAAATAATAAAATAACAATATTACTTCTTAATTTCTCATTCAAACTATTCATTTAATCCTAAAATCCTCTTTTAAATTGTTAAACTAAAATAAAATTTAAATATTCAATTAATAATTTAAGTTTAATATTATAGATTATTAAACTAGTCTACTTATTTAACTAATCAATTTATAATTCAAAAAAAAAACTTAATCAATTTATAATAAAATAATTTTGGAAAACTCAAACTACTTACTATATACCATATATAAATATTTTTATATACTTCTATATTTTCATTTGAGATACTTTTTTTTTCTTTCTTTTTGTTGAAGGCCTTAGAGGTATCTATAAAAAAAGCTCATGAAAAAAACAATAATGTGTTTATGGCTGGATTTCACATTCCATTCTCTTTTTTAAGGCTTTGTTGATTTTTTTGTTTGTTTTATCATACTCTAACCTTATTTCTGTGCTATTGGTTTGAGTTCTAGATATCTAGGTTAATTTATAAGAAAACTAAGGAGAATCAATAATGATAAAAGACTCTTTTTTTTTTTTATTAGAAAAAAATTATATCACAAAACAAGATCTAATGCTAAAAATATTCATTTTTAAATTTTTTTTTATACCCTATCACACAGAGGGCATGAAATTCAAGACAGAGAGGCAAAAAAAAAAATGTATTTCTTGTTTTTAAAGGAGATTTTAATATAGAGATTCATGGGGTGAATGGAATGACACATTCTATGGACATCTTCCGCATGGAATTAGCCCTATGACCCCAAGAGGTCGTAGCTTAGACTATGGTTGTGATGATGGGACCCACCTCGTGACCACCTATGTGTAGGTTGTTTGAACCTTTTTACGTTATAAAATAAACAATAATCATTTCAATTTTTTTGAATGTAATTATAAATATCAATATTTTAAAAAAACTTCCTCTATTAGAAATTATAGATGGTTTATAAAAACATCACACACACACACATATATGAATGTATATTAATATATATACACATATTTATGTATTTGTATGTATATACATATATGTATACAATCTCTAGTTAAAATAATATATATATATTTTTATTTTTCCCTATATAGAACAAAGCAAAAAGTAATAAAGAGAGGAAACAACAAACACATTCCAACATTTAGATCTAAGTGACCAAAGTGCAAAAATAAGGTACACCACATTTTCTCATGAGGGTTTTATTTGTGCCTCCTTTTTCTATATTTTCTCAAGAAGAGAGGATTTTAAAAATATATGCATGACCTCCTTCCACACAAGGTAAGGGAGAGGGACCAATGGTGGTGAGGGCTATGTTGTGCAAGGGGTCCATGTCAGCAGGGTCCATGTTGGCCAAATTATTTTTACGAACCCGAGATAGTCCACTTGGCAACCCGAAAAAATCCAACTTGGAAAATATTGTGCACATTTTTCAAGGTTTTTTTGACATCTTTTCAAAATCCACATTTTTCAAGCTCATAAGTGGCATCGTCTAATGGTGGAGACTTGGTCCTTGTAAGGTGGTTTCCTGCCACGTGAGTCTTGGTGAACTTAACTCTCATTTACTACACATTAACTACCCAACATTCCTTCGTCATCAACCTTTTCCCATTCATGTCGACATGTGTCTCATTTGGTAGGTTTTGCTTTTGCTTCATGGCTACACCATTCATGCTTGGCATTTGCACTTCAATTCATCCATTACAAGTACTAGTGGTGGTTCACTTTGTGGTCGACGGTGGTGAGGCTATGGATGAGTGGTGGTGATGCATATTTCACAGTTTCTATGTTTTTCAACACCTCCATTGCCAAAAGGAAAAATAATTAACTTCTATCATCACATGTGAGGTTGCTTTCCAACCCCACAAGGGCAATATGTATCCATTGTAGGTGAGGAATGGAAACATGTTATGTTAATATGTGTATGTATGATTTATGAATCTCCATAAGTTTTGTAGGATTTTATGTTTAATTTATGGTTGTTAATAATGAGAATGTCTTAGGAATAAGACTAACATTTGCAGCGAGACATCTATCAACCCACAACACTGGGATTTCTCATAGCATAAGGACTACAGTTTGTTGCAAAGGAGTCAACTAACTACAACGTGACTACTTTCAAAGGAAGATGGAGGTGATCATTCAATGATCAGTTCTTGAATCACCAAGCATTATTTTTATCTTTCAATAAGACAACTAGGAGAAGAAGCCTATTCTCAACCGGATTGTGAATTATGAGAGTTATATTTTGCTAAGCATGTTTCCTGTTATAAACATTTAAGTTTGTTGGGCATGTAGAATCTTTGTTCGATTTCCATACTTCTATTTTAGTAGTTATTGATTTTTGTTTTAAGACTCAATCCTCTTCCTATTCTTGAGGAAGAGTTGATATATGTTCTTTAGTTTGTTTTCAGTTCATGAATAATGGGACTCCCTCATAGACCCTATATAGTTGGGCGCCTTGTTGAGGAGGAGATCTAGTAGTAGTAGAATGGTAGAAGATCATATGTGTGTTATTGAGATTTCTTGATTGGTTTTGTGTAAACAATTTTTTGTTTAGAATGCAATAAAAGAGATTTTATTTAAAAAGATGCTTTGTTGAGTAAGTGATTGACAAGATCTTGTGGAAGCAAAAACTCAAGCTAGGGCCACTTGAGGTATTGTTGAAGCACTTCAATGTAAGTTATTAGATTAAACCATGTATTGCGAGTTTCATTGGTAGTTTCTAGTTTATGTGATTGTGAATAAATGGGTTACAACTCTTGAATTAGAAACTGCAGATTGATATTATGTTTCATACTCTAGAGGTTAAACTAAGTTAGGACATTGTAGTGTAATGGTTAATAGTTATAGTCTTAAGCATTAGGTACCTGAAGGAAAGCTAGTAGTTTTATTCCTTTACTTTGTTTTGAGAAGTAGCAGTTTATTTTGATTTAAAGCTTTTACTGTATTTTCATGTGTTTATCTGTCTATACTCGGTCGATGTAGGATGTCCTGAATCCATAAATGCATATTCATTGCAAGCACTATCCAAAGTTTTACAAATTCTTGGTTGATGATTTAATGCTACCCTCTTGTGAATGATGAACTGTTTAGTCTATGGATCCTCAAGTCCTCTAATTTGTGTGCATAACTATTAGCACCAAGTTAATTAGGCATTAGAGGAAGCTCCAAAATCGTCATCATGATCACTTATATCATGGTGCATAAAACTAAGTGCTACAGCAAAATAAAAGGTTTCTCCTTGCACATGAAGTTACTATGACATCATGTCTTCCTCATCCATTACATCATTTATCACTATTGCATCATCTATCCATACCTCAGATCATGTGTCATTTTGTTGCATTACATCGTTGTGATATTTCATCATCCAACATGTACATCCATGCAATCAATTCTAATCATCATTCTAATCATCCTAGCAACATCAATCAACATGTGGAATCCTTAATCTGTCATTATTCGTATATTCATGTCATGTACATCATCCTAACATGATTTATCTCAAATCATATTTTAATCCTTTATGACACATATTTTTATCACTCTGTCTTTTCAAGGTACCTATTGGGTTCTGCTTCACCCAACAATTCTCTTCAGGGGTCATCACTTCCATCATCATCCATGAGAAACTATGGCAACTTGCCACAACTTCACTTCATCCCATTCTACTTTTTATTCTTCTTTGACATAACACCACTTTCATGACATTGTATAAAAGAGGGGAAAAATGTAGACACCTAAAATATTCCCTAGTCATCCATCATCTAACGGTAATTAGTCAATTCCATCACCTAGGCTTAATTACCTTCACCTAGTCCTAATCAACTAAACCTATCACCTAGTCTAGTCCCCTTTACCTAAAGCCCAACACTTAATTAAATTAATCATAATCTTTAATTAATCAACTTTTCCATCTCTTCACAATAAACAAATAAATAATTATTATTTCCACCTATTATCCATCTCACACGTGGCTAAAATAATTAAATTAAGCCTATATTCCCTCAATTCATTCCAAAAATAAAGGGTGTCTAAGACCACTTGTCCTTATGGTCCCACTATTCTCTCAACACATTCTAAGAATAAAAGGCACCTAAGAACACATGTCCTTATGACCCCCTTGTTCTCTCAACACAACCTAAAAATCTAGCCCAACTAGATGAGCATGTCCCTTATTTTTCTCATGATCACAAATGCTTATTAAACTTAGTAAGTTCATCCTAACCATTCACAATCTAACCACCTCCGTCTCACCCTTCATCCTCTCATTGATCCTAGGGAATTCCTCACAACCAATCTCCACCATTGATCCAAGGGAATTCCTCTTAGCCATTCTCCACTATAGAATTTTCTCATGAATGGAAGATTTGACTGGATCAAAAACTTAGCTCCAAAAATAGCTTCTAAAGCCAAACCAATCCAAAAGATAGAAGGATTCTCTATTCATGTTTTACCAAGGTGATGTCCCACAACTATTCCAATATATCATCTCCTAGCTTCTGAAACGCTAAATCTTCTTTTAGAAGATTAAAAGCTGGACCAAGTTCCAATTCTACTAGACCACAACTTTATGTGGAAGTTGAAGAAAAGGCCACAAATCAAGGACCTGAGCCAAACCATAGGGGAAAAAAACATTAAATAGATGAATTAGAAACAATAGATTTTATAAGAATGAGTATGCCTTTACCAAGGGATAATATCCTTGAGATTTATAAAGAAAATGACATTTTTTAATATAAAGGAGGAAGATGGCCTCCCTTTAAAGGCCACACATCTAAGGACTTGAGCCAAACCATGGGGTAAATGCATTAAATAGATGACTTATAAACTATAGATTTTACTAGAATGCATATGCCTTGACAAGGATAATACCCTTGAAATTTATAAAGAAAATGACATATTTTTATGTAAAGGAGGAAGATGGGCCTCCTTTTAAAGGAAGGCATAAAACTAATGAAGGTTCTATTAGTCACTTACAATATGCTTTCCACCCATCTAAAATAGAAGAAAAAGAGACCAATTTAAATTTTATTTGAGACAAAAAATATTTATTTCACTTCATGAATGTATTTATGTTTTTTTATAAAACATTCATAGGTTCTCAAGTGTTCAAGTATGAGTCCATTTTAACCAACATTTGATTATTTTCCTATTTACATGTGAACTATTTATTTACAATATATAGTATAAATATGTGATAAGACTGAGAATTATAAGCACAAGTGCTATAACAACAATTAGACCCTGCACAACTACTGACCCCTCTTCACAATAGATGGCAATAAAGGTTTCTTCACAGAAGACAAAATATTCACTGAAGAGAGTGGATCCTCTAGTTATTCAACCACCCTAATGTTGGGATATAATGTCCCAGTTCAACCCAAGTAAATATATTCATGACCATGAGTCGAATGAGTAGTGAACAAGATGTAACTTTTGCTGTCTAATATTTGTGGAGAATAACAGCAGATTGGTGGCACACAAAAGATTTAGATACAAAAACTCTTACTTTATCATACTGATAGTCCACTAGATAGTCTTTAAGAAGTATTACTAGATGAATTTTGTCCTAAAACGGAAAACAATAAAGACAAAAATTTGAAAGCCATGCTTAGTATGAAATGTTGTAGTCTAGCTAAATTTGAAGAATACTCAAAAATGTTTCAAAAAAACATCATACAAATCCAAGGTTGCAAGCCAGTTATATATGACGATTAAGTCTTTTGAAGGATTATCTTATGAGATTTATGATAAAGTAATGAATTGTATTCACGTCAAGAGCCCAGATATGAACAAATGTTCTTTGCCAGATATTATCCAATTTGCCAGATCTCAAATCCTAAAATTCATTAATGAATTTGATATACCTAGAAATTAATCAAACAAGAAGCCCAAAAACTTGCAGCCCGCTTTTCTGAAATCCAAAGCTACGGTTGCAATCCGTTAACTAAAGAAGGCTGGAAACAAAGCAAATACCATAGCAAAAGACAATAACGCACCTGTGTCTATTTGGGCATATCGTAGAACCCTTCATTAATTTGTATTAAAATCAATTACGCATACCAAGAAGGTTAAACATAAATGCAAAAAATTTATTGTATTGTGAACTATTGAGTTAATGCAAGAAGTTTTTGTTGGTTTTTCCCCAAAAGGGTTTACAAAATAAATTTTGTTGTTACATTGAGTGTGCCACTATTTTTTTCTAGTACATTAAAAAATCTGTTAACATTGTTTCTCCTACATAGATTGATTGGTATTATTTCTCTTTAGATTCTCAAGATCTAGTTCATTGGAGACTAAAGAAAACGTATTGATCTACCTTTAGTTCTCACTTCAACAAGAATTTGGTTGCCACTATTTTGTTTGGGTGTTTAGTGTTGCAGGGGATTACAAAATCCATGAATATATCCAAGTGGATTGACAATTCTGAAAATATCTGATCCTCATAAAAAGTGGCATCTGGTCCACAGTTATTCTTTTGGTATTCGATTCTATGTTTTCCTCTGTTCACCTAACTTACCAATGTGACCATCTACTGTCATCTTTCAGAGGATTGTAAAGGTGATTTGCCATGTTTTGACACTGTGTTTGCAGTTTGGAATCTTGTAGAGAAGATATTAGGATTAGAGTTTTCATGACTTGCTGACTCAAATCAAGCTGCAGTCCATGTCAGGCATGTTGATTGTTCTTCAATGGCTTATTCTGCTGATTAGAGACTATTTATTGGTAATTAGAAACAAGGGTGGGAAAAAAGGAATACAAGATTTAGGATCTTTAGTTAATCTTGTACTAATTGCAAACAATATTGCTAGGGTCTAGTCAATAAGGGGGTCTTGCCTGGTCCTTCTCTAACAGTAATTGTACTTAGTATGGGTTGAGAATGATCATGGTTGTTGAGCATCTATGCTTCTATTTCCCCCGGTAAAAAAAATTATAATCGACTCTATAGCACTGTGAACATTGAAAAGAAACTCTCATAAAATGAAGTTGAATGTGCCTTGTGCAGTTGGACTTTTGGAATTATATGATATTTCATGGGGATTCCAGTTTCACGGATGTTATCTATTTAAATGTCAACATTTGCACGGTTGCTTAAAGGCCTTATAACTCTTATCATGAGTATGAACGTCCATCCATATATTCATACACAAATATACATTTATCTCTTCAAAGTCTCAAAATATAATTATGGTAGAGAGGATGATTTCTCAAGGGAAAAAAATGCAATTAGGACTTCAGAGGCTAGAGCTACAAAAATTTGATGATTTTCATTTGAAGCTCCATTACACAAGCTTCCCTGCAGTTTACCTCCAATTGGAAGGTAAGTATCAAGTTTTAACTTGGGCACATATCCTGATAATATTGCTCACTGTAGTAATGAAGCCAAAAGAATGGGAACTTTGCCTGTCCAATGTGATCTCAGTTTTTGTGGCATTTCTTGCAGGCAGGTAGCTCAAGAGTTACTGTGTTCATCGGAACCTTCCTAGATTTACAGAATGATAACAGTTTAGTTTCTGAAAATTCACCTTTCTCTGTTAAATGAACACCAAAATTATTTAGCCGGTGAATATCACGAGGAATAGGTGACTGCCATGGTCCATCCCACAAACCAGGTGGAAGCAATGGTGTGAGAGCACATTGATTAGTTTGGTTATGACAGCTCAATTTTCCTCCAAAGCGATTCCAAGCATGCCCCCATCCTATCTGGTTACCCAAACCCTCTACCAACAAGGTACTCTGAAAGCTGCTGTAGAATGAAAAATTGAGCGGATGTACCAAAGTTTTATCTGCACAGAGCATGTATGGCATTCTATTAGCATTGGCAATCAAACAAAAACTAAATATTTATGAACTTCAGCAATAGCATATATTGTTCATGACTTCCTTGATAACAAATGAAAAAAGGAATCAATTAAGCTGTGAAAATTTGGAAAACATACCAAGCTTATTGGCTGCTGCCATTGCAGCAATAAGCTGAGCATATGTAGTAGCCACTCGCCTGTGAGCTCCAGATATAACAGCACGCGTGGCTCGAGATGCTAGGAAAAAGTCTACAAATGCAACCCATCTTGGCATGGGACCCCAGTCCTTTGCTCTCGTTTGAGGAAGCTGCAAATAATGTGGACAACTGAGAAATGTTTACCAATATAATAACATTGCATTTTTGTATTATTGAAAAATTACTCTAATCAAGAATCGGAATATCCAAAAGTAACGACAGAAATCCAAACCATATGAACCTAGACTCTGCCATTACATGGATCTGTGCAAACAATTAATGGGGCTGTTTGTCTCTAGCGTAAAACATCCTAAAGCAAGTGATACGTGCCATATTGTAGAACATGGATTGTGTTTTCTTTTGATATGAAAAATCTCAGTCCATGGCTGTATATGTTGGTTTATGGTTGTTGGCTCTGATGCACCTTGCAGAGAACAGATTAGGGAATCTCCTCAGATCAATAAGATGAGGAATGAAAAACGATAACTAGTAATACTTCAAGCAATACAACTGATTATCCAGCCAACAATGCAGCGAGATTAAGGAAAAAAGTTCTGCTGCTTGGATATGTAAAATCCCTTTGTTACCGGGTTCTTCATTTTAGCCCCCCGAACCGGCCAAAATACGTGTGGGTTCTAGTTCGGGTTTGGTTCTTCTCTAGGTTCGCTTGGGTTCTCCATTTTCCACCCGGGTTCTCTGTGGACGTTTTGGTTCGGGTTCGGTTCTTCTCTAGGTTTGCCTGGGTTCTCCATTTTCCACCCGGGTTCTCTTGTGGACAGAAGGACCCACAGAGAACCCGGGTGGAAAATGGAGAACCCTGCTGAACTCGAGGAGAACCCAGAAGGACCCGGGCGACCCACGTCATCCAGCCTAGAAAAAGGCAAAAACTCAACTTAAAAACATAAAATAAAACCCTAAAAAAGTGCCCAGATTGCCTTATATTGACTTGGCCAACCAAATGAGGCTCATTTTGCAAACTCAAAAGAGCAAAAAACACCATTTTTTTGCTTCCAAGCTGAAATGGTTGATTTTTGCAGGTTTTCTCTTTTTTTAAGACTTGAGTATTTACTATTTACATTTTTGCAAATTATGAATATGATTATATGAGGTATTACCGTATGGCGTATTTCATTGTTTCAATATTCTATGGCATTATGGCATTATGGTCATATGATTATAATTTTGAGCATGCTTATGAGTCTATGGCATTATGTTTATAATTTAATAATATATATACACTCTCGTACCCATACCCATGAAAAAAATAAATTGTCGTACCAGCCAACCCGAACCCGAACCCGCATTTGAATCCATACCCGAACCGGAAACTTAGTAAAATCCCCATCTTGGGCACAACAATTTTTTTTTTTTTTAATTAGCATCAACTACTAGCTTAACCAACCAAGTATTTTCCATATAGATTAGAAGTGTTAATTTCAATAACTCAACATTCACCATGGTAACGACAATCAACATCACACTTATATTCTTACACTCAAAGGTGTTAAGCTCATACAACTAGGGTCATCCCTAGACCTACGACCTAAGCCTTGAGGGTTCATGATTTCCTTGCCTATGTATCCCCTCGTTGGAATCAAAGGCATCGTAGTTCGCCTGACAATGATAGAGGGAGTTCAATCTCACCTCTTGTATGAGATCTATTATCTCACCTTTAACCCATAACTATTAATTCATAATAGGTAAGCTATCAACATAGTCAATTATAATATAATGATAATAATCTTGCCATCAAGTATTGGGTCCATACCAAACATTACCAAGCATTAGTGTACAAACATTCACAATATTCACAAGGGGTGTATCATACCATAATCCCAAAGATCATACACAATGCTATCATGAGCATACCCCCATATACACAAGCTAATTAGCTTATACACAATACAAGTACAACAATGACTGGATCGTAAACAAATCACAAGTATAACAGTGATTGGATCATACACCAATCACAAGTGCAATAGTGACTGGATCATACATAGATCACAAATATAACAGTCACTTGACCATTCACTGATCACAAGTATAATAGTGACTAGATCATACACCAATCACAAGTGCAATAGTGACTGGATCATACATAGATCACAAATATAATAGTCACTGAATCATTCATCGATCACAAGTATAACAATGATTGGATCATACACAAATCACAAGTACAACAATGATTGTCTCATATACATTTCACGTTTACATTAGTGACAAGCTCCAACATATATCACAAATACATAGTGATGAGCTCCAACATGCATCACATACACATTGTGACAAGATCCAACATACATCCACAATCTGGTTACAATGGCTAACACATGTCCATAATGCATTCTAGATAGAAAGAATACCGGTGCATTACGCACTACACCATGGGTCCTATTCTTTCCTTCCGTCTTCTACACCAATGGACAAATGGGAAGAGGATCCGATGCATTCCATACTACACTGCGGGTCTATCCTCAACCCCACAAGGCTAAGTCTATAAAGTCTTACAACTGGGAAGGGGATTCGGTGCATCCCATACTACACTATAGGTCCAACCACCATCCCAAGGGTGTCCCCAAGTAGTGAACCTACCAAACCCAATGAATTTTGACTTCAATTGCCTATAGGCCACCGGGACAAGTCTGTCCACCCAGGAATAAGTAGCTCCCAACATATACTACCTTGTGACCTTAGTGATATTGTCAGCTATCTTCTTCACAATCCTAAGTAACACTGGCCTTGGTCGCTTTCGTGCCCTCAGTGACAGCCAATGAACCCCCTCGATACAATGATTAGCCCTGGATTACCATTACCCGCACGGATGGGTCGCTACCTGTGCAACCATTACTGTATCTTAATCATAACCAGGTTAGCCATAGCAACCTTCACCTCCGTGAACTAGGTGAATGCTAGCTAGTCCCTAGCAGTAGCCTAGACATTGGTCATTGGCATGGTCCAATGACTGCCTGTCACTGCTCAAATATTCTGGAAGTTCACTCTTGGGTGGGTCATACATAACATATATCACAAATCACCATCAATAGATACACAAACCTATACATAGAGACCTCTAGATATGGAGTTAGTTTTCACAACACAAAAAGTCATATGGAACCAACACAAGATGGACTTTGCCAAAATTATACATATATTAAATTACTACTTATAAGGTAGTCAGTCTTCACTTACTAACAAAAGCATATTATGTGTTAAATACACAGTACTAGATTTCCTTAACTCATTCATACTCATTCGGTACCCATTCCGCCTCAACCCGAGGCCTACTGAAAAGAGAAGGTCAAACCAATTAGGACAACCCCAACACTTGGAGTTTGCCCCCTAAGCCCTTCCCCTATGGACTTGAAGTCACAGGGGCATCCTTCGCCAAGGATTGCCTACATTCTCGCTTCCAAACGGGTCAAAGTCACACGTAGTTCTCCTTACATGGTCTCTCAAGGATACCTACCCATTGTTTTCCAATTCAGTAAACCTCTATCATGACAATTCCATACCAAAACCACTTACAATTACCCATCAAGGATTTCTTACCACTTTTGGTATCCTGGTGATAATACCACAGTTTATAACATTGGGTTCCATTCATGCTTAAACCCAGTAACATATATACAACGTGATTTGGTAATCTTCAATATCACATGTGCAATGGTTCTTAATATCTTAAACCATGGTATTATATTTATATTTTCTCATTGACCTAGCCCGACTAGGCTTAATACTTATTACTAAATTACCTTGGTTGACTCAAACCCACAAGAAATCATTTCCATTTGAAACTTATTTAATAAGTTCAATAGTGAGGCTCTTATAATCAAGGGGTCAATAGATATCTTGAAGGACATGCAATAGTATTTATAAGCTTGTTTTAGGTTATAATCAATGCCTGAATCCTAATTAATTGACTTGGGAACACTATATCCATTAGACCAATACTTGAAACATAGCCCATTAATAATATTACTAATAATGTTCTTGATCTTCTAGTTTTCCTTTACCTTATGGAGCAACCCATATTCTTATAATAGTCTAGTTTTAGACTAGATAGCTTATTCCTACTTTCCATTTAAAGTAAACTTGACCTTAACGATCATCAGTAAGGTATCAAGATATGCTATGTTTGATTTATCTCATAACTCGATCTCAACCAGCTTGTCAAATTAATGATAGTTTATTTCCAATTGTATATAGTTGATATTATGGTTCATTGTAGGTATAACTATAATTTCAATATTAAGGTTCTCATTTCTAAGAGATTGATAGGCATCATGTGGTCACATAAGTCATTTACCATGGAATTATTGGATTATCAAAGTACCGAGGTTGACTGTTAAAGATATGTTTAGTAAAGTATGGTGGTAGTGCCACTAAATGAAGCCACCCTTGCTTACAAAATTATGCAACCAAGTGTCAAAGCTCAGATTGATTATATATATGATTTGTGGTTCATATTATAACACTAGCTTCAAACTAAAGATTTGATCTAGGACTCTTTGCCACTTTGGTTCACTTAAAGTCTCAACATAGAGATGTAATGAACTCAATGTCTACTTGAAATTGCTATCATTTGGATATTCAGATAATCTAACCTTTGATTATAGTAAATTCTTGATTTATTAACTTCTCACAATCCTAACTTTTCAAGTTCTTGAGCACCATAGTATATTAGTTACCCCTAGATTTTTCTCTATTACTTAAAAAGAATGCTAATTTCAGTTAAGATCAACAAAAGTAACATTCAATTTCTAATTATCCCACCTTTCACAAATAAATGTAAAATCAATTTTATTTATCATTTTAACAACAACATTAGACAATTCCAAACTCATGCTTTAAAGCTGCGAGAAAATTTATAGCCTTTGAACATATCCAGCTACAATATCATTTCTCAACATATTTTGTTGAGTAGTTCTGTCTTGTTTATGCTTCTCAATTTTGTGTTCAAGTTTACCTATGTGTGAGAGGAGCAAGAGAGAGAGAAGGCAATTGCTAATTGATTAATTGAAATGTTAAGGAGTATTTTCTGGTAGACAGTTAAATATCTATACTTCTAAAACAATCATTTAAACATGGTGTATTCATTGCTCAGTGGATCTCTTGAACAAGATAAAATAATAGCATAAAAAAATGAATGAGAATCTAGCTATAATGGTATCCAATTTATTTGTCCAATAAGCTATCATACTCAGCCATAAGCAAAACCATCACTCCAAAATAAATTTGTTTCAAAAGTACTAATAACCATTAAACAGGTGAACCGATTCAAGCATGTGCCTGGTGTTTTAGTTGAGCAACAAATATTAATATGTGTAGTGAGTCGAAATAGTTAAATAAGAGGAAAATCTTATGATTAACAACCTATGAAACAATTTGCAAAACCTAAAGAAAGTGATGATTCTAGGAAAGAAAGAACTTGTAGTGTAGTGTCCAACAAACCCGGCTTTCTGAAATTTTGTTGCAGATCTCCACTCCTGTCACTTCACGTTTCAACTTCTACTCCTCTTTCTCTCCTACCGCCTACCTTCTCCCTCGACATCCTCTCTCTATATTTTCCTCTGCCTTTTCTCCCGTGCTTTTCCTTATTCCTTGACTTTGACGGGCGTTCAAAGCTTATTGCAGACCTTCCTCTTCGCTCGGACAAGGAGAATGATGGCTATGGTTGTAGAACATGGCTTTCACAGCTGTCAATAGCATTTGCTTCAAGTTTCTAAAGCCTTTCAACATATTCTTCATGCATTTTCTGCAACCCCTGGCAGTTCACGAGACCACATTTCTTTGAGGCATCCCCCCCTAATATAGATGTGCTTCCTCTCTCCACATTTTTCTTCCTCCTGCGCCATACTCTCTTTTTCCCCTTACTCCCTCCACGTTTTTCTCCCAACGGAAAAGCTCCCAATTAGAATATGCAAGGGAGATGTGGGCAGTGATTGTGGAATCCATCCATTTTTTTTCTATACCACTTGCCTTTTCCTTCACTTTCTAAAGCCTTTTCAAAAAAATCTGTTTCGTTCCTATCTTTCCCTACGCGTCAGATTTTGTCCTCCCAATTTTCTGAGTGCAGTGTGTTGAGCACCATGACTTATTAATGGCACGGCCATCCCTTCCTCCCTTTGCACCATTCCTCACATCCTCGCTAATTTAATTCCCTCAAACCAATTTGTACTAAAGTCATGGGGGGTGGCGTACTTGATGGCTATTGTATGTGTATTTATCACCATCTATAGTTTTTTTCTTATTGGCAAGGAGGGTTGCCATACCCTCTTAGTGGGACAGACACCCCCTTACTTTCCTTACACCATGCTCCTGCACTAGAATGTCTCCTCGGTCTTATTTCCTGTGTCCTTTTGATGGGGATGTGACAGGATAGAGAGCAATAGAGAAACTTTGATAGCAAGTAATCACCGTAATTTCAGTTGTTGGGCATATCCAGATTCCAAAATGGGAAGTTAACTGATCATCTAAAATTTGAGATTGAATAATCATAATCTGCCTCATTGGAAAAGACTTTCAATATCTTTCTTCTAGCTAGTCTAGTTGAATTTATTTGAAATATTTGCCCAAAGAAATCCCATTGAAAATTGTAACTACAATGATAACGTGAATAAAATGTTTCATTTCAAATTTGTAAAAGCATTAACCCCCAAAAACACCAGCACTTTGCACATCCAAGTTTAAATGTGATACACCAAAAAATGAATACCTGAGGCACAAATGCTATAAAACATCAACTTTTGATCCCCCTATTCTATGAGGAATAAGAAAGATATACCTGAAGGTAATTTGTTCTCAGAATGTCACTGACATGTTGACTTGTGTACAACTTGTAATCAAAATGAAGAACCTACATAAGAGGTCAAAAGCTTAATGTAAGATTATTCTCTATTTTACAGAAGTCCATATCCAGTAATATACCTATTTATGCAATCAGAGGATATTATCTGCATTTGTCTTCATCTAATAAATATACAACCACACACCTCAGCAAATTCTTTCAAACTGTGTTTGATATGCCCTACAACTGATGGTGTGTCAGTAACCAATACCACTCGAGGCTTTGCATCCTTAAGTGAAAGTTCGTGAAGTGATCTCCGAAAACAGTTAACAGCTGCATATAGTGCTCTTTTAGACCTGGTATAAAGAATCTGTTATTAGACCCCGCTTTTTAATCAATTGCATAATTGAAAACACCTGTTCCAAATCTTGTTTTAGAAGGAACTCAAACTTGTTCGTTATTCTATGCAAAAGGGGTGATTTAAAAGCAATAAAATCTATCTTCAAATATGGGCTTTCTCACATAGTAGAAAACTGCAGAAAACAAAGTGGAGAATCTAGCAAGAGAAATATTCATAACAGTAAATATATATTGTATAACTATAATTTTTATATTTTATCTAAGATGGTTTTGCATTCTGAAGGTAATAGTATGTCCTCTGCAACAGCAAGTATTATGCCACTTCATAAGACTAAATACTCAAGGTAAGAGACTGGCAAGTATCCTTGATATTCTAGGTTTAGATCAATTCACAATTTAAATGCTCCAAGCTGAACCCTAGTGCCACGTGCAGCATCCAACAAAGAGGAGATATCAGATAAGTTATTTGAAAAAAATAATCATCAACTGAACCAAAAGAAAACCATAGTACCTACTACCACGCATTCTCATGTGTAAAGTAATATCTGGATCAGGACCACTATTTAAAACCCAATTCACAGCCTCTTCAACAGCATGTGTAGGAGAGATAAGGACTTTCATTAGTTCTCCAAATAAATTAGGTCTGGAGTTTGGCGTGCTTGGATCTCCAAGTAACATTGAGGCAGCCTCTCGCATGCCAGGATGTATATTCTTCAAGAAAAACTGAATTGCAACAGCATCTGTTGTACCCTTGAACCTGACACAGAAATAACAAACTAAATAGTATCAACTCCTCTACAGTTATTCCTTAAATTATTAAATATATAATGCTTTAATTTATATGCAGGAAAAAGCATAGAGTCAAAGCAAAGAAGTGATAGTTTTGCTGCCTTGAATTCAGAATATGCCACAGACCTTACCAAACAATGGGTTGTTTCCATTCCCTCCAATCCTCACAAAACACATGAGTGCGTGTTGGCATCTCAAAATCATCAATTCTCATAACAAGAGGCCTTTTGTACTTGCCTGCACAGTCATTCCTTGCCCAAAGAAGCTTTATCTCTTTTAGACTAAATGTCTGATTCGAATATGTAATATAACCACCAAATGAGTGCTTAGCCCTAGAAATCAACGAGGAATTTTAGAGTAAGCATTAATCACTGACAAGCAAGACAAATCAGAAAATAAATTACAATTTTTTATCCATTTTCAAGTTCCTTCTCAGTGAATATTATATTATCATTCACTGATCTCTTCAACCAATACACTTTCATTTGATTGCGTTGGTGGTTTCTGTTGCCATGGGCACATCTATATGTTGTGTGACAGGAACTCGCTCCCAAACTGGGAGAAAATTCCATTACTTAATTTAAATCCAGCAAATAGGTCCACTTCCCTTGGTATGCTTTTCATGTGAGTTATTAGTTGGTTGTATCTAATATCTTGTCATTCACAACCAGTAATCCTTGAGCCTAACGGTTTGTTGTATGCTTGGTAGGTCTTCTGGCATTGCATTCTAGTCTCTATGATGTTGAACTCATAAGATAATGCACATTTCTTGTTGTTCAAAGAACTGCAGTAAACTAAGGGCTTGTAACTATAATATGTGTATTGTAGATAACAGAGCCCACTTGCTACAATTAAAAACAAATGAAGTTTGAACAGAACAATAAATAACCTGTTTTCACCAAGAATTAAAGGTCGATTCAATAGCAGACTCAATGCTGCTGCTGTTAGTATTTTGTACATTTCGTTGCCAAATCCAGCTTCTGACGATCTTCCAAACACAAAGTTTTGCCTACAAAACTTACTTGGAGGAAGTTCTCTGACTCTTGGTGCACCTGCCAAGAGAACCAAAAGCTGTAAGGTTCTGTTTATGTTCATGAGTATACATACAAGATCTCGGTTTATATTCATGAATCCTGATTCACCAAAGGATAAGACACTTCTAAGAGCAGGAAAAAACAGAAAGAAGCATTTGAACCCCAAAAAGGGCTGCATCCAGCAAAGACATTGTCTATTTTGTTTCTTTATTGACAATTAGGTAATAAGAAACTTCAAAGAGGAGCAAAGAGAGATTGATTTGATAATATTATCACACATACCATGTTCAGAAAAGTGATGGTGAACCATTCTCCTTAATCTGAGGCTAGCTTCTTCTTCTTCCTGAACTGCAAAGGCAGCACCCATTTCTTCTACCGTAGTACATGTGGATGGGTGAAGAAATGCAGAATCCAATTTTTCACCATCTGCTTTCTGGTACTGAAACCCATTAGAGCTGTTAATGTTAAATTGGTTTGTGTCATCTATTTCAGCATCCAATTTACTCTGATCATCATAATGGTCTTCAATTGTTCTGTTATGGAGTTCATTCGACAGTGTTCTGGTATAGTCATCATCATATTGATGACCATTGTGATCTGTGAGATATACTCCATGGAATAATGTGCGATAAAAAGACTTGACAGGGCCAAAGAAAGTAGCCAAAAAAGGAAAGATAGATAGAACACATAAGAGAAAGAGAATGAGGATGAAAAGTAATCTGCCACATAAATGATGTTTTGGTGTTGAAGTTGAAGGCCTCTTTCTGATAGATCCCGGTGCTCCTGATAACCTCATCAGTGACATTAACCTCTTTCTTTCTAATCACAGAAAGGAACCCACAAAGCTCGATACCTCACAGAGAAGTCCAGCTCATCTAAGGAAAACAAGAAAAGCATAATTCGCGTTTTGGCAGGCGGACAAGATTTTGGACAAGCGATAAAACAGCTGTGATGTCCATTTGCCTCTTTTTGGGGGGATGAATAAATTGCTTGGTTTTACTCTTTTTCGGTAGTCTACTATTTTGATTTTCGTGTGAATATTTTATGGTAATTTGTAGTTAATTTTGTTAGCAGACTAAAACGTCTTTTTCTTAAACTATTTTTAATTAATTATTTTATTTCAAATGTTTGAACTATTTTATTTTATTTTCAAAAGTTTTAGGGGAGAGGGGTCACTAGTCGGGGTCTAATAGTTGTGCAGTCAATTTTACACACTTCTCTGATGTGCGAGTTGTATGATGAGTCACACATCCAAACCCTAGTTATAGATAAATAAGAGGCCAGTGTACATTTAAAAAAAAAATACGAAGGTTCTACAATATTCTAGTCAATTCATTACATGCTGACAAAGTTAGCCCGCCCTCTCCCCTATATCAAATCCACAAAATTATTTTAGTTGTCTTATAATTTCTATAAAATTGATTGTTTAAGTTTTTAAAATTTTTACGTGGAAGGGTTTTTATATGAATTCAATCAATTGACTTTTGTTATCAACAGTTCAAAATGTAGAATGATGCAAGATCATTAAGAAAGATCCGACCCTAAAAATAACAACTAATATCAATAAAAAAATAATAAGTAAAAATTAAATCTAAATTAATTATATTCTTTTCTAATGAATCAAAGAGATAATATGACTACTTTAAAAAGTTAATTTTTTTTAAAAGTCAAATCTATACATATTCTTCAATTTTTTTAATTTATATTTTTCCTAATCAAACAAAGGATAAACATATAGCTTATTGTATAAACCATAGTTTACTTTCATTACAAATCATTAGTATTGTTTTAAATATTCAATTTTTAAGGATTTTTTCTCTTTAAGATTAATGTAATCATATATTTAAAATTATTATTAAATATAATTTATTGTATAAATTATAGTTTACTTGTATTACAAATCATTAGTATTGTTTTAATTATTCAAATTTTAAGAATTTTCTCTCTCGAAAATTAATGTAATCATATATTTTAAATTATTAGTTCTTGTGATATCATGTGATAATCACATTGTATAATCTAAATATATTTGTTTCTATTTCTATAGTTTGCATTAGAACATATTTTTTATATTTAAAAATTATTATTTATTTGTTTTTCTATTGGTATGAATAGTTATATAAGTAATTTTTTTCTATCAATTTGAAAAATTAAGATGACATAAATAGATTTGAGTAAATATTTTCGCATTAAATGCAAATTGTGAGCTTTGTTGGCAGGCTGTCGGCTCAATAAGGTGGCATCAAAATCCCTCAGTGGTTAATGCATTAAATGCTATAGCATGAAGTATTTTATTTGAGAATTTTCTAGGTTTTCTAGAGGATTCAATAATGAAGGTTTGTTGTTAAATTGCAATTTTTTGTCAACGATTGCAAAGCTCTCAAGGTAAGTTTTTAAGGTTTTGCTTAAGATTTTGAGATTTGACGTAGGATTCTTTAAATTGCGTTGTCTTTTCATGTGCCTATAAATTTGGCCTCTACAATTCAAGTTTTTTTTATTTTGAAAAGCTCTAAAATTTGTGTGATCTTTGAAGCCAAGAAAATAGTGTAAGGCAGAGTAGAAGCTCCCTCTTATCCTTCATGCTTGCATGAAGTTTAGAGCAATTGATATTATGGTTGTGATGAGATAAAGGAAGTCAATGTAGAATAAGTTGATAGTTTATGTTGTTTGTTGTGGTTATGGATGGGTATTAGTTTTTGCTTTAAAGTCTTTCAATATTCGTAATAATGTTTGCTATTGTGTTTGATAGTAGAGCAAGTGTTAGCGTGTTGTATGTTTTCTACTGAGGGCTTTTTTTTCCACAGTTCGAAAACTATTTTAGTTTTTTGGTTTCATAATGTTTGAGTGCTTTCGTGTAATGTGCTTTGTCATTCGAGTCATTAGTGTAAGGGAATTGTTTTTACTTGGTAGGTAGGAATTTCACCAAGTTATAGTGGCTAGGATGTCCATTATGCTGGAATTGAACCTATGGCTTGTTGACTACTGACCTTGTTGTTGGGATTTAGGCAGATTGGAGCAATAAACATTAACAATTATATGTGGATTAAATAACTTAGAAATAACAATGAAGAATAACACACAAGAGATTAACACAAAAATTTAACGTGGTTCACCCAATATGGATTACAGCCACAAAATCTCAGCCACCCAATGATTTTATTATCAAGTGCAAAACAGATTACAATCTTGTGAATCACAACATACATCCCAACCGCTTATAACAAGTTTTTTGAAAGGTCCTACAATTAATGTTTTACAAAGTCCTTTTCATTTGACGTGTTAATGAGAAAACCTTGGCGTGTCAATAGGAAAAAACCTTGACGTGTCAGCGGGAAAAACATTGACGTGTTAGTGGGAAAAACCTTGACGTGTTAATGATTTTTTTTTTTTGGGTGATGCCCGGAACCCCACGTCTTGTTACAAGTGTATAGTATTTGCATGATCAGTCACCACATACCAACACTTATAATGGTAGTTGTATAGACAAAGAAAGTGAAATTAGCTTTCTAATTTTTTTATCATCATTTTTGAAGTTAAGGTTTGGTCTGATCTGATAGTTGGCTAGAAAAGAATTATGGTGAAAACCCATACAATTAGATATGTCGTAGCGCTGGGTTCCATAGGTTGATTGTATGGCGAAATAAGCAAGAGCTAGGTTTTGCCTTTTATTTACAGGTTCTTGAGAAGAAGGCTTAAGAAGCTCAAGGAATCTCCTTTGAATATCAAAGATACATATTCGGCCTCTCCAATTGGGCACTGCCCTTCCTCAACGGCTTGCGGCGGAAAGTCTATTTCTAGAGCTTTGCACCAGAATCTGCTTCTCAATCTCGTAAAAAATGTAAGGTTATTTATCCTTTGAATTATTGTTTATTTGCTACGAGTTCATTCCCTACATGAGCTTTGCTATATATTTTTTGGTTTGATTTTGGTGTCATAGTTTTCTGGGTTTAATGAAAATTTCTATCTTATGTGAACCACTCACAACCAAATATCCCGACAAAGCCACCAAAAAGAAGCCAGTTAGTGGTAACATTGAATTGCTCAGTGCTCTCAAGACTTCTGATTTGAGGACTAGACCGAAAATGTTTGCCACAGTGTTTCCAAGAAAGAGGAAAATCTCGTGGCAAGATCAGATTTCTTTGGAGTGTAATTGAGTACTTCATTTGATTTATTTTGGCATTTTTTTGTGGTCTCTCAAACCAAGAAATATTTTCCTCTTTGTTTTAAAAAAAATAAAATTCATTATACTTCTAAGTTGTCTGGATTGTAGATTTTTGTTCTACACAAAGGTCAGTTGTAGAGGCAATTCCCTTGTATTCTTCAATTAGTTGTTGGCTATGTATATATAGATAGTGATTTAGTTCTAAAACTGTATGGATTGAATCTTTGATTACCAAAAGACAACTTCAATTTCATGGCAAAAATGCAATATGAATTCTGTTGAATCCACTTTTTTCTCATGTTGAAAAGGTTGTCCTGAATTTTGATTCAAATTAACAGGAATTGTTTTCAATTCTTTTTCCTTCTTTGAATTTGTGTATAAATAATTTTTTTAATGGACACATTATCATTTCCATGCCACTCATGACTTTGCATCATATGATCAATCTTATTAATAGGCCTATTATAACTACCATGGAAACAAAGTCTGTGTTCTCTAAATACAATTTTATCATCACAACTAAAGGAAATATGCCTACATTGTGTCACATAAAATCAGTCCAAGTAGCTCTAAGCTTTTGCCACCCAGGTTCATAATCAAGATTTTGACTTTTCTATTCACTTCAGTGAAAATGTATTAGACTGTTAAGAATAGATATAATGTTGTGTTGTTTCTTTTCTATCTTGTTAATGGTACATGCATCAATGCTAATTATTTGTTTCACATTCTGGTCCATGTTTGGCTTTATATGTGGGGTATTGGAGACTCTTCCTCTAGTTTATGTCTTAGTTGTTAATACATTTTTTAAGGGTAAATACATTCAACTCGTTGAGAATACCATTCTTCAAGTTTATAAATTCATCTGATTAATTGCTCAATTGTCTTTTCTTTTTCAATGTTTGAAATATATTTGTGCATCCTTATCATGATGTTGCTTTAGAACTGAAAAACTTCCAATTTCTATCCTGCATCTATGCTTATACTATTTTCTGAAAAACAAGTAATAATGGAACACTTTTGGGCAAACATTGCTTGCAATGCAACGTTTTGATTGCTCTCAAGCTTGTTTTGTCTCTCTGCGTGTTAAAATGTAACACTCCTCATGAAGATGTTAATTCTTGCTTTGTTTGTTTTGAATGCATTATTTGGTTTTAAAATTGGAAGGAAACATAAGTTTGTTGAGATTCCTACCTCACTATGCATGGCTAGATGCCACATGATTTACTGTCCTTGTAATCTTTATTCTAAGCTAGTTGAGCACTTTTAATATCATTACTGCCATGTTTGTTATAAATCATGTATAAGGTCTATTTCTATGTAGAAATATTTTTTGGTAATTATTAGGTTTGTGATAGCTTTATGTACCCTTAGGTTTGCAAATTTAGTTATACTCTTTTCTACTATAAGGAAATTATTTGCAATCTCTATTACAAACAAAATCCTTATTGTGAATAGAGTCCCAACTTTTTCATGCAATTTCCTTCTTCAAATAATTTTGATAATCATTATGGATTGTGGAAGCTTGAAGTACCTTGAGGTTCTCATATTCAACTACACTACAATATATTTTAAGATCACTTGAACTATTTTTAATCTAAATTTCATTATCTTGATGGAACACAAAGACTAGAAATTTCTTCCCCCAAGCAGTTCTTCTAATTACTAATGATTGTTGAAGCTTGAAGAAACTTTAGGTTCTTAAGTCCAGTTATTATGTGGGACAATCCCTACTGCAAACATAATCCTCATTGCAAATAGAGTACCAAATTTTCCATGCAATTTATTTCCTAAAAGAATTTTGATAATCATTATGAATTATGGAAGCTTGAAGTACCTTAAGATTCTTATATTTAGCTACACTACCACATTTTAAGATCACTTAAACTATTTGTAATATGAATTTGACCCTCTTGATGAAACACAAAGGCTAAATTTTTTTGTCTTCAAGCAGTTTTCTAATTACTAAGGATTGTTGAAGCTTGAAGTAACTTCAGGTTCTTAAGTCCAATTATGACGTGGGTTGTTATAATGGTTCTTGAGTACCATCAAGTTCTTAAATTCAACTACATAGTGTTATTTTTTAAGTTGGGTCAAGGTATCTATAATATGTTAGCTTGAAGTAGCCTCAAATCTTAAATCCAACAACACTGTGTTATATTTTAAGGTTATTTGAACTATTTATCATAGATATTTCATCCTATTGATAGGTATGATTAAGTAGCCATAAACTATTGATGCATTTTATTTCTATGCAACTTCTATCCTGAAGTAATTTGATTGAATATTATGGATTGTGGAAGCTTTAAGTGGCTTTAGATTCCTAATCCAACTACAATATATTATATTTATGGTACTTGTACTATTTATGCAAGGTTGTGTAAGAATTTTCTAAGAGCACAATCATGGTGAAGGGACCTGGATTGTCCTCTAACATTGGGAAGAAAACTAGAGGTTAGATGTTTATGTAAGCCTAACTTTGAATCCCTTGAACTCTTTCTATGTTTATGAATTAAATAGCATATGTCATTCATTGTACTCATTTGTCTAATTAGTCCCTGCAATAGGAGAGAATACTTCTAATTGTAGGAGGAGGCAAAGGGAGAGAACTTTATTTACCAACAAGCATCGAAGCTCAACTATTTGCATTGTTTATGACATTAAGTTATGAGTTTTTGTTGGGAGTTTGAAGCTCCTATAAGCTAGCATTATTCACAACACACTCTTCCCTTTTACCATGCATACTTGTGCTCATTAGGTGTTCTATCCTTTATTATTTTTTTGGGCATCAAGATTTGACACTAAGGACCTTTGTCTAACTCTTTTCATTGGGATTACTACCATTATTATCTTTTTCTCTGAGACTTGTTAGATTAATAATTATCACTCTAAATTTATGTACTAAAATTAACTACTAGTCTTTCATCCACTTTTTGCGCTAAACCAACACTCTCCACATTCACCAATAGGAACTTGACATTATGCGTCAGTTGTTAATAAATATATTATGGTTATATCTACTTTCTATTTAGATTGATTACAAATTGTTCACCTTGTAATTATTGTTAAATTTTTTATTTCTATTGCGAATGTTTGTAGTAACCAAATATAAATAAAAAATCTAAATTTTTGTATAATTCATAGTTTTACTTTTATTCCAAAACATTTTAAATTTGACACAACCACGGTTAGAGGGTCCTTAAAGAGAACGGTTTGGACTGTGCAACAAGAGTCACACAACGGAAGCAACATAGAAAATGGAGAAAAATACCAATTCGAACATTCTTATTATCATAAATCTCAATTACAACTAGCCAATAACATCTAGGTTTATAGATTCAGCTCACAGACCTGATATAACATGCTCATAATGCCATCTTCCTACATGCTCATAAATGTGAGCGAAAATCCTACAGATAAAATCTTATCTTTCTCAAATCTACCTTCCTATTGATCTATCACAATGATTTATATCATATCTAGTGATCTAGAATCATATCTGTCGGCCAAGGATTATTACAATTTTTGATTAAAGAAAATGTAATGTGTGCATGAATATGTTGGCCTCAAATTTGAATTACTCCTCGATGAATGCATAAAGTGAAGTGTGGACCTAAATTAAGGTCGGGGACACTCCATAGAACAGTTTGAATCACACCATCAAGATCCACAAGATACAAGAAAGATCCACAAGCAATCAAACTAGCCATTAGGTTTGAAAATTATTCCAGTGTCGGTTCAAGAAACTGCCACATAATCCGGAAGCAATAACTTGCTGGAAAATGAACCAATCATGCTCAAATCTTGGAATAAGGAAAATGAACACGTCCACAATGTAAACTTAGATCCACAAGGTCTAGTGAGAAAACATGAAGAAATTTTGAATTTTCCAACTTGCACTGAACAAGAACTAAAACAAAGACAAACTAGAATAAAAATATTTTTGGTTGATGCAAGATTGCCACGACCCAAGGATGCTTCTACATTAGAAACCTCTGGTGAGAAAATATGTTCCATGAGAGGAACTCATGAACATTGGATTGGGTTTGGGATATAGATCCCATGCTCATTCTTGATCCAAATGTCTTCTCTATTTGTACTTCTCTTCCTCCTAACCTCTTTCCTTTCCTCTGTTAGATCCTTCAACTTCTTCTCTTCACCTTCTTTTCCTCACCTCATAACTGCACATGGTAGTAAGGGATGCTTATCACCACTCACTTTCTTCCACCCATCTAATCTACCTCTTCTACAAGACTCTATCTTATTTGTAATTTCATCTACAACCATAATCTTTTGTTGCATAACTCTACCCTTATTTCCTTTCGGTACCATCTTGCTCTTAGATTTATCCCCAAGGTTATTCTTCAAATCCATGCCATCCCTCAGTACAATCTCTGCATTTTTCTTTTTAGCACTGCAACTCTTCACAAGACTCAAGTTCCCCACTTCCTCCTGTTTATTCTTCAAGGAAGCCAAAGTAAACTTTTTCCCATCCTTCTCTATAGTGATCAAATGTCTTCTACAATCATATATAGCTCCTCTGTGAAAATGCCAAGGTCTACCCAACAGAACATGACATGAACTCATAGAAAAAAAATCACACAAAACTTCATCTTTGAAGGGACCAATATTAAAGGTCACCAAGCACTGCTCTTTCACCTCCTTTACATGATCATCTTGTAACCAAATTATCCTATAAGGAAAAGGATGCAAAAAATCTCTTCAAACCAAGTTTCTTCACCATCTCCTCAAATACCAAGTTATCAGTACTTCCACTATCCATAATAACCTTACAACACTTACCTCCTAATTTGTGCACAGTCCAAAAAAGGTTCCTCCTTTGTGAAGTCTCAACCTCTTCCCTGCTCTGCCTCATCGAGACTTTCCTAAGCATAAGAGGTTCTCCCTGCTTTGGTTCTATCCCATCTACTGCTTCAGTTTCTTGCTCTACATGTGCCATGAAATTCTTTTTACTAGATCCTTTACTTGATCCCTCAGGACACTCAAAAGACTGATGTCCAAATTCTCCACACTTGAAACATTTACCCAAGAATTCCTTATTGTCATTTCCTCTCCTTTGTGTCCTCTGATCTGGTTCTTTACTCCACTTAGATCTTGATTCTTCTTCACTTGTCTGCTTCTCCTTGATGCGGCTCATCTGCTTTTCTTTCCCCCTAGGGTTATTCTGTTGTCTTTTCTTCACCTCATTTTTTGCCTTAAGAGCATATTGGTAGGAATCTTCAATTGTGAAATCCTCAACATAATCATCTCATCCTAAATGTTAAATCTAAGGCCATTTATATACCTTGTCACCTTCTCCCTAGTCATCTCTCGGTGCCTAGATCTGATTGTCATCTTGTAAAATTCCTCGGTATACTCTTTCACACTCATGTACTTTTGCTTCAAGTTTTGCTACTTCTTGATCTATTTTATGGTTCTATGACAATTACATTTGAATGCATAGCGTTTACAAAGTGATGAAAATCATAATGAGAGGAAGGAGAAAAAATGCAAACAGAGTTGATAACAGAGTTCATCGTAAAATGACTACGTCTCCAGGCCCCTCTCCAATGAGTGGATCGATCTAATTAATTCTCTAGAAAATCAGTACACAACTCCAACATGGTTTCTCCTTGGTTTGCAAGAAATTTGAAAAGCTCCTCCAAAGTGTGCAGGAACAATCTCCTTGAAAGCACAAAATTTGAGAAAAAATTCACCAAGAATAATTCTCTCTAAGTCACCACTTAGCTTTCCCATCCTACACTAACCCCTTTTATACCAATAAATTGCCCAATTTGGTTACTAACCAATTGATTTACAAAATATTCCCTATTCCCCATTTTTACAATGAAATATTCTATAATCCTCCTTATTTACATAAAAACAATAATATCCCCCATAAAAATCTTGATAATCTTTAATATATATTAAAGCCCCTTAAAAATTTTGTCTTTTGGGCTTAAACAAATTTTGTTTTATCTTCTTTAACAATTTAGAGGATTTGAATTTTTTAAATATAGGGTGGAAGTTTAAAAATGAGGGGTTTAGGATTTTACCAAATAGTTAAAACTAATCAAGCTCCTACATAAAATTGAGGCTATGCGATGGCTTAATGGTGCCTATTGATTTTGGGGTTGAGGAGGTTGGATGGTCGACCCCCCTTGGCCATTCTATTTTTAAAACAAAAATTAAATCGCATAGTTAGCAAAGCAAAGCGGTGGTAGTTATAGGTTAGGCGCGAATTTTGCGGCCTAATGGTAGGTGCATGGCTTGCTATGTATGAGGTCAAAGGATCAAATCCCCCAACAAAAATTTACCAAATAATGCAACCTTCGAGGAGGAGAAATAGAGAGGGCCACGTGGCATGCTGAGGAGGTGCCATGTGGCAAATTGTCATTCGTTGGTCAAAGTCCTTGAAGGTGACGTGTTTGCTAGCTGGGCTGATGACGTGATGTTGACTGTGTTGATGATGTGGCACTGACTATGTTTCCATGTGTCATGTGGCGGTTGGCCAATGGTGATGACTGGATGTTGACTGTACCATCTTGACGCCATGCTAACATTAGCATGGCCAACATTTTTACCCACCCTTTGACTGCTCATAACTCGGGCAACCAAAGTCTAATTTATGTGAAACGAACACTGTCAAAAAATCTCTTAATGAGCTCTTCGTGTTGAGACCAGTGTTGACCAATTTTGGTGACTTTGAATTTTTGCCTTTCTCTTTGACTTAAGCCTTGAGTTGACCAAGGTTTGACTGAGCAAAACTCGAGCTCCATAGCTCCATTTGACTCCATTCGAGTTGCGTTGGAGTCAGGATTCCAAGCACTTTCTGATGATGCCATTTTTGGAGAAAAATGAGGAGCTTCAATTTTGGCGAAGATCCTCTGGATCAGTCCTCCCCATTGGAGAGCTTTTAGACCTCTGAAAGCTTGATTACTCAAAAAGTAAGTGAGGATAAAGTTCCCTCACTTTATCAATCTCCATCCATTTTTCCTTGCTTGGATTCATCCCCTTCAATCCCACTATGAGGTATTCAACTGCTCTTTGTGAAGTTTAGAAATTTCTATCGAGGATGACATCTTTAGGCAATTCTGACATGTATTATGGTGAAAGTTCATCAACTAATAGAACTTGAATATCAGTCTGCTCGTCGAATATCATCGAAGGTTCATACAACTTCAAATTCTCAACATTGACAATTGAATAGATTTGCATGTATGGAGGAAGATTAAGGCGAAAGGTGTTGGTTTCGATCTTTTCCAAGATCTGAAAGGGACCATACCGAATCGGCTTGAGCTTCCTTCCTTCGAATTGCATTGCTTCAAAAAAGATCAAGATGAGTTAAAGAATCTACTTAGACCAACTCAACTTGAATTGTCCAAACTTAAGGTAAGTGGTTCTTCTAATGTTGCATCAACATCATCAAGTAAATGAGAGAAAGGTAAAGGTATGGCACTTCTTGCTTCAACACATCATACTTCACATAAGTGGCTTCTTGATTCATGGGCTTCACACCACACGGTTTCCTCTAAGGAGTTGGTTTCTACATTTGAGCCATGTTCATTCCCTCCAATCCTTATGGGGAATAACGCGTATATGACAGCTTATGGAAAAGAATCCATTAATTTTGGTGAAGGGACATTTCATGATATACTTTGTGTTCCATCTTTATCCACCAATATCCTTTCCATTTATTAGATCACACATACTAGCTCAGGGAAAACTGTTGAGTTCACAACCCACTTCAATGATTATCAGAGATTTGCAGAGTAAGGCCATCATTGCTACAGGAGATGTTGATCATGGTTCTAGAGTGTATTCTTTTTCTTGCTTTGGTTCTTCCCACTTTGATGATGGTATGAGTATAGATGACATTGATACCTTCAATCTTTAGAAGGAGTCTTAGTTTGGTTGTTTACACCTTGAAGTTGTATCCTCCTCATTGGTTCCCACACCTACTGATATTATCTCTTTTTCATCTACTACTTTGTCAGATTTGAGTGTTCCATCATCCTTGGTTTCTCATGATTCAGGACAGCAGGATCAACACATATGTGTTACTGATGCAGTCGATTGGGATGACTACTTGGCAGGCATATCAAACTTGTTTAATGAGTTCCATTTTACAGAGTTGGTAAACAGTTATGATGATAGACATGCTATTATCACCTTGGAGGATGTTGTTCCTCTATCTCATGATTCTATTCTAAATCCACCAATTGTTTCACTATAGCTTCGAGAGATTTCATTGTAGCCTCCAAATCATGTGCAACATTTAGAGACTTATGTTCTTCTCACTTGGAAAGATATTGTGTACCTTTCTGTACTTTTCATTCTTCCACAAGGAAGACATGTTCTTCAACTTTTTTGGATCACTTTTAGTGTTTTTTTCATCGAGCATCACTTAGGACTGTAGGATCCATCATCTTATGGGGGGCTCTCTAGTCTCTCTCTTTCTCTTCTATGGGGGGAATATCTCTTGTACTTTTGTTATAGAAGTAGTTCTTGGGGGGTCTTTAGTCCTCCTTCTATCTTTCTTCTTCTTTCACTTGTACATTGTTTTGTCTCTTTTCTCTTTTGGAGAGGAGTTTTGTTCCCATTGGGTTTTCTCCTTTTCTCGGCCTTTCAAGAAAGTTGTTTGTACATGGACATGGCCTTCTAGCCGGGACCCATCTTTATTATGCCCACCTATGTTATGCTTAAGGGGGGATGTTGGTGTACACATAGGCGTACACATAGCCTTCTTAGGCGTCTTTATGCGTAGGTGTCAAGGAAATGGTCTTTGACACCTCCTGCTATCTTTGTGGGTGGTTATCTGCCACCACTCCATGTTGAAGGAGTCTTTCCCTTCTTTCATGGGAGGTTAGGAGTCTCACCCTATCCTTGTGGTAGGTGATTTGCCACCACTCCACTCCTATCCACATTTTGTGGATCTTGGTTTCCTTGTACTTTCCTATTTAAGGTTGCTCAATCAATCAATCTACAAGTGGGTTTTTACATCATCTTGTGCTTGTGTAGTATCTTCTTGATCCTAAAATCCTTCATAAACAAAACCTATGAAAATATGAACCAAGGTCTACTTCATCTCATATCAATAGAGAGAATCACACAAAACCTATGCAAATATGAACCAAGGTCTACTTCATCTCATATCAATAGAGAAAATCACACAAAACTAAATACATAAACAAAACCTATAGAAAAATGAACCAAGGTCTAATTTTCTTGTAAATTTAAAATCTGAAAAAAAAAACAAAACAAACAAACAAACCAAGCACACCTTGTTCAAACATATAGCCTTAAAGAAAAGACTTATACCATCTCAATTAGAAAAGTAGAAAAAAATGCAACAAATTTAATATACCAAAACTTCAATTAGATCCGTCTCTATCCCGTCCTTACATAATCCTAATATTGAACACAATTTTCTTTTGAGCAACATAGTAGGGTCCGTGGAGAATCACACAGCTAAACATCTAAACAAAACCTATACAAATATAAACCAAAGTCTAATTTTCTCATAAATTTAAAATCTATGAATAAAACCAAAACAAGCATACCCTGCTGAAACATAAAAGTTTTTTAGATTCTACAGCCTCAATCAACAAGACCTAAACAATTGCATCCAGTATCCATATTTCAAACATTAGGGGTCCCTGGTCTTTTGGTAATGAAAAATCAGTCAAAACAAAATATCTTATCAAAACCGTAAAATTTCTCACCCAATCAAATCTTTTCTTTGACATGCATACTCAACTAGACCGTTCCATAAAAAATGCAATGCAGTAAAGCACCCATACCTGAAAATTACCATTTGTAGTGGCTTTCATCCAGAACTTGATCGTTCGCATGTTTTATAAAAATCTAACAGCGACTCTCTGTAAAAACAAAATTAATGACATGGATGATGTTAATGGTAACTTTTCAATCACATTTCAGAATAAAGAACAACGTAAGATGATTAACAACGCAGAAAAAATAAAATTGCTAAGAGGATAAAACAATGAAAATGATTAATATCCCAAACGGGCAATACTTTATCATGCCAGCGTCAATCATTTTGCCATCTTGCTCTGAAGGTATTGGTTTGTATAGAGCTTCAATCATCTCAACCTTTGGAGATTGGGTTCTCACTGAGGCCCTGTACTTCGAAATCTGAGGCCATTCTCTAGAAGAAACAACCTGTCAACAAAATTATTTCTGAAAACAATTATTTCTAAAAGTCGTGCCACCTAAAGCATTCAAACATTGAGTACAAAGACAACAGACCAAAGATTATGCATGCCTTCCAACAAACATAATCTAAAAAAATGCAGACTGATTTTCCATTAATTGAATCTCCTTAGATAGATGTTTTAACTTGAGAACTGATAAAAATGTAGGAAATATTTAAATCATGTTCATTTATATTCTTCACCATTGAAGTAAATTATACACTTTGAACACACATCCATTATAGCTCAACCAAAACACAATGAGAAGCATGTACAAAAAATATAACATTCTATTTGGTAAAGTACATAGAAAGTACTGACACTTTTGCAAAATGCAACATTCCATTTCAATTAAGCATCCATATCACTCAGTTTTACTGAATAAATTATATTTTAATTGGAATCCTTTAAGAGTTATGCACTCAAGGATCGATATCACTCAGTTTTACCAAGTACAACATATTTGAATGGGAAGCCCTAATATCGTGTTCCCTAATACTTACAGCTGCAATTGAAGGTGTATCACCATGTTCTCGAGAACCATGTGAAACATCCATACCAATAATGATTGTAGGCTGCGAGGATATGCCTGGTATAGAAGCATTATATTCTGCAGAGAGAAAAGAGTTGAGCCCACCAACCTGAATGAACAATGGAATGATTAATTAATTAGTATAACATTATCAAATGCAAAATATCATTTATCATGCTGGCACGTGTTACCTACTACCTCCTTTCATATATTTTTAGGTAGAGGAGCATACCTTAGCATTTATTTTGAGGGCTACACTTGTATAATACTGATCATTCATTTTCTTTGATAGGGCTATACACTGATTCACAATACCAATCTCTGAAAGGAACTTTTTCTTCCAAAGACCTTTTTAGATAAGGGAAACAATGTTACAAAGTTCAGTCAACATATTAAAAATAGAACACCATAACTAAAACAGGAAAAACTGCTAAACAATTTATCTAATCACCATAAAGATCACTTGTCTTCCTTTCTGGTAGAAGACACAACAGAAAATCGGTTGCCGGTGAGATGCAAGATTTCATTTGAGTGAACATCCTGTCCACCCTATCCACAGGGTTAGCACGCATATCCCTTGGATTCTCACAAAAAAATTCGGCTGAACGGACTGAAATTCTACAAAAACCAAAAAACGCTTCACCTATAAACTGAGTGCAACACAATTTTGTCAACTTAACTTCACTTTTTATCAGAATACATACCATTCCTCTTCTACCATAGCAACGTTGAAGGTCATCAGCAATACGTTTACAATCGTTCTCATTGCATCTTGTGAAATTAACTACAGCCCAGTTTTTAACTTCTGCTGGCTGAACCATGGTCTAAAATAAGGTTTTACTTTTTTCCACCAGTTAGACCAAATCAATTAAAAAATGAGTTTTCATATGCAAAATTAAAAAACAAATACCTTATTGTTGAAGTTCCAACGACCCCGTTGTGGGACTTCTTCAGGCGTCCCACCTTGCCCAAATTTCAGCTAGGCACAATTCAAATGATATTAAATAATTAGATGTTAAACTGCATACATTTCTCAGAACTCATGGTGGTTCAATACAAACCTTTGAATCCACCCAATAAAAATGTTAATCACTAAAACACACAATCATGCACGAATTGTTATTATCCACCAACCATTCTTCTCCTTGTGTTTATTAGTCATGAGACATATTCCAAATAGAATTGATAGTTCAAGGCAGCCTACCTTCGGTGGATCAAGAATGCGGCCATCTATGACCATCAACTGCCTATCCACATTAATATTGCATGCTCTCAAAAGGGGATCTGAATTGTAATCATTGGCTCCAATTGCCTGCATTGTTAAGTTAAATTGCAGTTCTTACTATGTTGAGAACACAGTCAGCTCAAATTAAAGTATGCTTACCTTTTGCAGCAAATCCATTCTTTCCTTTGGTTTCTGTCTAGATCCCTCAACAAGGGATGAGCGTTGAGCAGTAGTGAGGCCCTTTGTGTATCTCTGACCGGGAAGGATCTCACAGAGCTGCCCATTGAACCAAAGATAAATTTAACTCCAAGCTAGATTTCAATCAAATGTCCTGTTAAAACATAACTATATAACCAACCTCTATTGGGAGATAATTAGGTCGTTTCGTTCTACCCACATAACTATATAATCAGCCGAAACTCCTAACCTCATTTGTTTGATATTCGTGAAGTATTCCAAAACTGTCACCTCTATTGTTGTAGGTGGAGATTCAGTTTCTTGATTATCCTTGTTTCTTACTTTCAAAGAAAATCTTCACATGAGAAGGTTAACATATTTAAATGTTAGCAATACAAAATTACAATTAGCACAGACAAACACAGAAAATACTGATTATTTCATAGGAAAACTTTAAATAGTAATTAGAAGATATTTGGAAGGAAAATGAAGGCAAGATTAGAAGGGAAACTCTGAGGTTTATACAGTTGTTCCTTGCAGATTTTCTCACTGAGACCCAAAATCTTAAATTCCCTATTTAAGTGAATTGCCTTTATTCGGACCCCCTTCAACACCCTTCTTGCCTGCAAAAAGACAAAAGAAAACAGTTGTAACAAGGCAATTGTAACAAATAAAACACAAGAGATAGAAAAGCCTATGGTCAATAAATAAGCAAGCATCTTTCATGAAGATAAACATAAGAATGCAAAACTGAAATAAAACAAAATACAACATTGGGATTCAAATTGCAAAAGACACAATTTACCTTTAACCAATCAATTTTCCCTGAAGCGTCAGCATTTTGACTTGCTAACAAGAAATCAATTATACGTCCATCCTTAATGAGCATGGTTGTTGAAACATATGTCCTCACAACAACAAAACAACTTTAATAAATTTCTAAATTATTGCCAAAATAATATTACATTCAATTACATCATTACGTTTAATATTTTTTTCTCAACAAGCAGGAACAATTTATTAAATCATTCATTTTTGTAAGTATTCCTTCCCAATACTTTTTATTCCACAATAATTTAACCAAAAAAAGAAAATCAAAAATATTATATCAATCTCCTTATATAGATGGAATGAGAAGTATAACTAAAAAATGAACAGAGTGTCCCCCATAGAAATTAGCGACTGAGACCCATTAACTAGAAGAACTCGGATCCATAGTCTACGGAAAGACAACTACAAGTATTTCTAAAATATAAAAGAAAAGACCCTTAAAACACAATCATTCTAGAAGTAAGTGTAAACCACAGTTGCTATTGTATTGTTAGAGAAAAAATCTTTTTAAGTCAAGTCATACAAATGAAACAATCAGTTGCTAATTAAAGGGAATCTTATTAATAATAAATTATATATATATATATATATATAAATTAATTAATAATAAATCCATTCAATTGTATTATATTTCAAATTTGAAATATATTTAAATCATATATATAAATAAATAATTATATTAATTTATTTATGTGTATTAATATTAATATACTTATTTATATCAAATTATCAATATATAATTTAATAAATTTATTTATAATATAAATTATATACTAATATATAATAATATATAGTATATATTAATATATGATCAACCATATATAATATATATTTGGTTGATTATATATTATTATATATTAATATATAACTTATATTATAAATAAATTTATTATATATATAAATGACAAACTGTAAAATATTAAATATTAGTTATTACTATTGGAAATTTCAAATTATAAATTATAAATTTAGAAATTATATATTTATATTAAATTATATATTTCATTGTTCAATGTTTCATTAATTTCTAAAATAATTATATAAATACATTAATAATTTAATTAATATAATTTAAATTAACTTTTATATTTCATCGTTTTATGATTTTATTAATTTTAGTAAAATAATAATTATACGTGTAACATACATTAATTATTATAATTAATTTATAAAAGTTATTAATTTCTAAATTTGTATATTACTAAGGAATATATATATATATGTTTTTTATATTTTTTTTTTTTGGTACAGGCGTACCCGTACCCGTACCCAACCCCAAAGAAAAAAAACCCCAAGAAAATTTTGCCGGAACAAACAAAGTTACCTAGTAACAAAGAAAGTAAGGGTTGAAAATCAAAGACCAATAATGACAACAGCGAAGCCAAGGAAACCAAAGGGAGCATCCTCCTTGAAACCAAAATAGAAGAAACCACATCCAACACATTATTATTACCCCAACTATAACAAAGCATATTAAGAAAACCAGTTCTTACCCATATTCAGAGACAGGCCCCTCTGTGAAGGCCTGAAACTAGCATGGTATCCCTTACATCCTTGAACACCGCCTCCCAGATCAACTAACGGAGCAAAGCTCCAATGAAAAAAACTTTGTCTAAACAATAGATAGTTCCTGTAGAAAGCAATCAATCAGAAGGAAAAATAATTAAAACCCCAGACTGATTTCAAACTATTTCATTATCAAAAAAGCCAAGCAAGTCGATGAGCATTCAACCTATTGCCAAAACAATTACATACTTTCTAGCAGCATGGTGCCTGAGAATTGTATCCAAAACCCTCAACACATCCTAGCATTTGCCAGACACATCCCCTCGTAAAGCAGCTTCTAGGGATTTCATTGAGATCTTTGTAGGCAAAATTGATCTCCACCTTGAATTTCTCTGCTCTGTCATCTCTTCTCATTTTCTTTCCTTTGTTGTCACCAGTCCCAGAACCGCTGATAGAAAATAGAGAACACTCACTTAAGCCCACTCATGGAAGTCCACTTAGCACTCGTTTTGTGTGTCAGTGGAGGCGTTTATGTCGGGGACGCTCATCCGGCGCATAGACGTCTGTGCGGTGCGTTTACGTCCCTGGCAGATTCCTACGGCTGAGCCAACAGAGGCATTACTCTTCCCATTGGCAGCGAAGTTGTAATGACTCCTTCAGCCACCCAACCTGAATATGGCCTTTTCCTTTCTCACTCCTTCATAATCAGTCTTTGAACTTGCATTTGGAGGTTGGATGAAAGATTGGAAGAACTCTACACCACTTCAAGCTCATTTTGCACTCACATTCTAGCATTCCATAGTAGCAATATCACACTCCATCAAGTTGGTAGAGTAAGTTTGGGACCACACTATTGCAGCAGAGGCTTGAGTTCCTCTCATTTCTCCCCCAAGTAGTCTTGAGTGCTCTTGGTGGAGGTGGTAAGCTTCCCTCTCCTCTCCTCTATCATTTGGTTGAGTAGCATAGTACTGTTTGTAGTGCTTGCATTTTTATCACTTCTTTATCTCTTTTCCATTAGTTTTCCGTGGAGGTGGGAACACCTAAACGTGGGTCCGATTGAGGCAGACCCCTATACAACCACCTCCTCAACATTCTCTTTCTTGTTGTGTGTAGGTGGGTGCATTTTAAGGAGCTAGCTGGAAAACAAGATCTTCTACAAGATTTTCTTCATCATCTTGGCTTTGGCATATCTACTCTATCACCTTTGCTTGTATTGCTCGTATTTCATTGTGTTATTTTGCTCCCTTAGAAGTCATTAAGCTAGGTTGTTAGTCATTTTGATGTGTCCGACCTTGTCTCTATTGTAATATGACCATACAGACTACAACATGTTTCTGAGACGCCAGTGCGTCGTGCTGTCATTTGAAACCCATGTCGACATCCTCAGGCAGAGAGCTCCTTGAGGCATAGAGTTGGACCTAAAAACTGACTCACCTAGCCCCTCCTTGAAACTCGGGATTACAGAGTGATCGTAGGACCCAAAAATCCTCATCATTCTCATGCTCATACTGTAAACATACATTTAGCTGAGGTAAGTTAGGGCAACCTCTCGCATCTTAACCCTTCATGACCTGGGGTCTTGCACGCGGTGGTCCCCCTCTCTTACATTTTTGGTGAACCCGATGTGAACCAATGTCTTTTCATTTGTCGGTGTTGAGCCTTCCCTCGGTTGCTTTGTGGATCATTATGTTCTCAAGCATTGTGAACATTTATGAGCATCACAACCTAGTCCACAACTTCTGGACATATCATGAGAAGTGTATGAAACCTCCTGATGGATAGAATGAAGGTCTCACTTGGTATCTCTATGAGCCTTTTCTCTGGTCCCGCTATTAGTTTGGCCACATAGGAGCAGTTATTGAGGAATGAGATGGGGTTCACTGACGAGACCGATCAAATTCCCACTCCTCCTAAGTCTCCCACGCCATCATTGGTGGACGAGCATGAGGCCGTTCAAATTCCTGCTGAGTATGTGTCCACCCTCACTAAAGGATTGGGTGATCTTGAACACCATTTGGAAAGGAATCCAAAGATGGCTAGGGCCACTCAGGTTGTTAGTGAATTAAGACATATGATGGGAAAATATCGAACGGGCATCGAACTTCTAAGTAGTCTCTTCATTATCACCAAAGCGTGTAGCTCTAGCTCTACACAAGGAGTCACCTTTGAAGAGCCCGAGAGACAATTAGGAGTATCAATGCCTCCTACTTCTATCTACATGACCAATGCGACCCTTTCTATTAATATCCCTTCCATCCCTAATCAACTAGAAACTATCAAGGTTAATAAGGTCTCATTGGGCTTTAACTTTACACCCTCTATCAGCGTCAGTGGTGGAGCAGGTGGTGGAGGCTTTAGTAGTGGTGGTAGATTTGGTAGTAGAGGCAATGCTAGCGGAGGTGGCTTCAGTGGAGGTCATGGTGGTGGTTTCGGCAGAGGCCATACCAACATCGGTGACTCTTGTAGTGGCTAAGGTGGAAGTCACACCGATGGCAGTTCTAGAAGTTGATCTGGCAGTGGTTCTGGAGGAGGAGGTTCCTCTAGCCCTCTATCTTCTAATGACTGTATTTTGAATACTCTACTTCAAAATATTGGTAAGATGTAGAGTCAGTTAGTAAACCTCTCACAGGCATCGGCCTAGCCCATTTTCCAACCCTTCTTCTAACATTGCCCATTGTCAGTCGCTATCTTAAACACTCCCTTCCCCCAAGGAATGGAGATTCTTAAGTTTGAGAAGTTTGATGGCAAGGGGGACCCACAAACACACATGTCTGCCTTTAATGCTCTCTACACTGACTTCTTCCATCATGATGCCTTGATGGCTAAGCCATTTCCCCATTCTCAAGGACACAACACTTGAGTGGTACTGTTCCTTGCCTGATAATTCTATCTTCTCATTCGATCAACTTGTTAACCAATTCCTTAGACAGTTCCAAGCAAACATCAGGCCAAAGATGACCTTCTTAGATCTCATCCGATGTAAGAAAGGGGACAATGAGAAGATCACTGATTTCATAGCGCGTTATCAAGAACTTCTTTCACAGATCTCGTATCAGCTACCTAACTCTAATGTGTAGAAGGTATTCATAGGAAACTTACAAAGGCCTTGGACAAGAGAAGTTCACCTTGATGAAATATCCCTCTTTCGCACATCTGTGTGCAGCTTTACAAGAATACCAACAAACGGTTGCTTAGTTCGGGGGATATTCCTTGTGCTCCTGTTCTAAAGGGAAATCCATTGTATCAACTTCTGAAAAAGGCAAAGCCATTGCCAATGTAGTAGCTATTGCTAATGAAAATGACCTCAAATGCAACTGAAAGTTCACAAAGTTGTCAGAATCTTATACCTATGTCTTATAGAAGTTGCTAAGGGATAAGATCATAACTTTTCCAACTCCTAATCTCGTTAAGGAGCCTTACCCTAATTGGTATGATGGGAGCACTTATTGTCAATACCATCATGTTAATGGACATGATACTGAACGTTGCATGCGGTTGTCTCATGAAATACAAGACCGCATTGAAGACGGTAGCATTCGTCTTGATGGGAATAAAAAAACAAAAACAAATTAGTGGCGAAAGAAAATAGTGAATTGTACATATACATGGACCCATTTTCGTTGCATTCTGCTAACATGATTATCGATCCCTTTGATTCTGCCTCTCAACCTGAGGCCTATGTAAATATGGTCACGGTGGCTTCCACTATTTCACCCGCACCCGGTTCGCCGAATGTTATGTTTATAGCACAAGATCTACCCTTGAACAATAAACCTTCACCTCTTTACATTCCTGCTTGTGTTAATGGTAACATTGTGATAGGAGTCTTGATAAACCCCGCAAGCCATGTGAATGTTGTTACTGAAGAAACATTGGTATTGAACTCACTATAAAAAGAAAAATATGGAGAAACAAGATCTACCATCCATAGCAATGATGGTATGATTCTTAAACCTTATGGATCGATCACTTTATTTGTCTTGGTTGGACCTAGGACTGTTGACATGGTCTTCGATGTCATTCCAAAGTTGGACCTGTTCAGAGTGAAACTTGACATTCCTTGGTTAGCTTCCATGAATGGAGTCACTTCTGTCATTCATAAATGCTTAAAGTTTTCCAACGAGGGTGTCATGCATGTAGTACGTGATATCAGATATCAGCCTTTGGTATCTCGTGGTGGATATTCACTGGATCACTTTTGGCCCTCCTTAGTTGGTATGCTTTCTTTGAGAACATATATGCTTTACAATAACTATCTGAAGTACAAAACTAGGGGCAAAGGGGAGCCAAAGCCGACCCTTCCTGCAACAGAAAAAAGGTCTCCTCCTCTTCCCTAGACGAGAAGAAGGAGCTCGTGCTCATGACTACTCCTTTGAAAGAGAAAGAAAAGTCCACGCTAGTCCCTTCTCATTCTCGCAAAGGTAAAGATAAGGCTATACCATCTGCTCCCTCTTCCATGAAGAAAGAGGAGAAGCCCATAATGGCTCCCTCTCCTTCTCATAAAGGTACCAAAAAAACAACTTTCTCTTGGACTGCCCCGTCCTCTCCCCTTTCCTGGGAAGAGTACTGGATGAGCAAGCCCGATGGCTATCCTTTGAGTCTGATGATTCCTCCTTGGCATAGGCCCAAGATTAGAATCGCAGACCTTCCTAATGAATTTCTAGGACCATGGTACTACTTATATGATAGAAAGAAAGGTTCTCATAGAGAATTCAATCCGCAGCCTTCTACTGCTCCTACTCCTAAGGCAGTGAGCAGAAAGAGGCTTGCTACCGAGGCTCTCAAGTTGACTCCTCCTGTCGCTCCTCAGCCTATTCCCTCTGCTCCTGCACAGGAACCCATTCCTTCACCCGAAACAACCATAGTGGAAATTCCTATGGTCAAGCAAGAACCTCCTGTCCCTTCGAAAGCTTTGGCTTCTAACTCCAAGAGCTATAAAAATTGCCTTGTACGAGAGCGCAAGTGTCAATGAAAGGCTCTCCTAGCTGAGCAGGCTACTTCGCAGCAGGAGGAAGGAATGACCACTCCTGCTTTAGGACCTCTTACCGCATCTCCTTCCTCCCCTCCTGTTGTCTCTCTTCTTCCTAATCCACTCTCAGCTTATGTTGCGAGCACAAACGCACCTAACCCTAAACGAGTACAGGTGTTCATCGCTCCTTCGGTGAAACCGCCTTCTCTGATGTCTGTTCTAAATATCCATCCCTTCCCAAATCTCATGGACATGGTTAACACTTTAGTTGTGTCCACTGTGGTTCTATCCTCCTCCTCCTCTACACCTCTAGCATCGTCTATGGAGAGTTCATCTCCTCCTACAAAGAAAGAGGCAGATACTAGTCCTTCTCACGATAAAGGATGTAGGAGGATCCCACCTTCGCAAGGTGGCCCCGTAATGACTTGTTCTGTCCTTGTGACAAAACCAGTCCTGGCCTCCCCCGAGTTTGTCACCATTCTTGAATCATTTGGCGAGCCTAGAGGTGGATCTTAGGCACAACTTGTCCCATTTGCTAAGGCAAGACACAGTGCTCCTATGGGGTGCATGTTTAACTCTATGGATGAAGTCCCGACCCTGTCGGCGATCTTCGTGAAGTACTGACTTTGACTCCAGAGGAGCTCGGCGGAGAGGACCTTGAGGGGCCCTCTTCCTTGGACCTTGTCGTGGGAGGGTCAGATGCCCCACCTCTTAACATTCCACCCTTACACGCTCGTCCTCCTTCCCCTTACGAGGATCTAGACTGGGAAGTGGATGACCTCTTGGATGATCAATGTTAGGAGGAGGTCCCATTTTCTTGATCTTGTGTGTGTGTGTTTTGTGATGTGATCCCCCATACTCGTGCTAAATGTGCCTGGACAACCCTCATCACCCTTATTGGTGCTCTGATACAGGCTTGGTTTTGTGTCATAAACCTTCTATTTGTGCCATCATTCTTCCATGTTTGTGATTGATTTTCGATAAATTGGGGACAATCCAAAGCTTTGGGGGCATTTAGGCTTCCCTTCCATGTTGACCCCATTTTTAATTTTTACTTTATTTTTTGTGCATTCTTCCTGATCTGGTTGGGGATTGATGATCTTTTTCCTTGCATTGCGGTTACCCACTATTATATGAGCTCGAACAAATCTAACCCCGCTAAACCAGATCCCCTTGTTCCCTTTGTCTGTACTTTTTTCTTTTTGCTTTATCTTTCTCTCTTCCTTGCTTGAGTTGTCCCTCCTATGTGTGATAACGTCCTTTAACACTTCAAATTTCAGAAAATGAACCTGCCACCAATGAATCTTTTCTTGAAAGTCCTCACAACACCTTTCCCTTGGAAGTGCATTCTCAACTTGGAACCCTAACAGAATGTGTTTCCTTCATCATGGGTTCGTAAGAAAGGACTTGAGACCTTCCTCCAAAGTGAGAACTGCTTTGAATTCCCCTTACGTGGGGGCATGACCTTCCTTTCAAATTCCTTGATGAAGTGAACATCTTTTGAAAGGATCCCTTGATGACGAATCACTCTAAAGTGGTGACTTTTGAATTGTGTGTCCCTTGAGTGGACCCCCTTATACTTCACGATGGGTTCCTCAAGGACCCTTTCTTCAAAGGCCTTTTGTAACGAATGGAAACTTACACGTCTAGCCTGGGGGTAGGCTAACTAGACTCGTTCCATTCGCCCTTTCGCGTCTAGCTTGGGGGCAGCCCGACTAGACCTTACCTTTTCAAATAGTGCATCCCTTGAGTGGACCCCTCTCCCTTTGAAGGGTTCTCAAGGGATCCCTTTGAATGTCTTTCGGTCTGTGTGATCGAACGCTTTTTAGACATGTTTTTTCTGCAAGTAGACATGTCACCGCTTTTAGATGCGTCCTATCTATAGGTAGACGTATCGATGCTTTAGACATGTTTTGTCTGCAGGTAGACATGTCACCACTTTTAAATGCATCCTATCTGCAGGTAGACGTATCGATGCTTTAGACATGTTCTGTTTGCGGGTAAACATGTCGCCACTTTTAGATGCATCCTATTTGTCAGTAGACATATAGATGCTTTAGACATGTTCTGTCTATGGGTAGACATGTTGTCACTTTTAGATGCGTTCTATCTATGGGTAGACGTATCGACACTTTAGACACTCTCTATTTGCGGGTAGACGTGTTGCCACTTCTGACATGTTCTATCTGCGGGTAGACATGTCACCTCTTTCTGACTCTGCGGAGTCCACTTCCTTGGGCCTTCCTCCATGCGAGAGATCTTGGGGGTTGCCTCCTTGTAGGTCTATGGCCCTGTAAGGTGCTTTTTGTTCAAACTTCATAGTTCCAAGTAGCTATGAAGTCCTTCGCATTTTTTGCATCTTCAGGTTTGCCAGATCGTGGTCTGCTTCCTCGACAGTTTAGGTATACTTTTCTAACCCTACTCTTTTCTTGATCTACTTTTTTGAGCACTCATCAGTACTTGTGCTCGCTAAAGTGGGGGCAAAATGTATAAGAGCGAATTTGCACACTAGGTGTAATTCCCCTTTTTGCCTCTATACACTTTAGAAAACCTAAGTCAGAGGATTAATTCACTTAAGCCCGTTGATGGTAGTCCACTTGGCACCCATTTTTCATGTCAATGGAGGAATTTTTGTCGAGGACACCCACATGGCGCACAAATGTCCGCACATTGTGCTTACGTCCCTGGCAGATTCCTACGACTGAGCCAGCAAAGGCGTTACTCTTCCCATTGGTAGCAAAGTTGTAATGCCTCCTTCGGCCACCCGACCTGAATATGGTTGTTTCCTTTCTCACTCCTTCATAATCAGTCTTTGAACTTGCATTTGGAGGTTGGATGAAAGATTGGAAGAACTCTACACCACTTCAACCTCATTTTGCACTCACATTCTAGCACAAGCATTCCATAGCAACAATATCACACTCCATCACATCAGTAGAGAAAGTTTGGGACCATGCCATTGCAACAGAGGCTTGAGTTCCTCTCATTTCTCCCCCAAGTAGCCTTGAGTGCTCTTGGTGGAGGTGGTAATCTTCCCTCTCCTCTCCTCTATCATTTGGTTGAGTAGCACAGTACTGTTTGTAGTGCTTGTGTTTTTATCACTTCTTTATCTCTTTTCCATTGGATGTATGTGGAGGTGGGAACACCTAAACAGGGGTCTAACTAAGGCAGACCCCTATACAGCCACCCCCCCAACATTATCTTTCTTGTTGTGTGTAGGTGGGTGCATTTCGAGGAGCTAGTTGGCGAACAGGGTCTTCTATGAGATTTTTTTGTCATCTTGGCTTTGGCATATCTAATCTATCACCTTCGCTTGTACTTCTCATATTTCATAGTGTTATTTTGCTCCCTTAGAAGTCATTAAGCTAGGTTTTTAGTCATTTTGAAGAGTTTGACCTTGTCTCTATTGTAATCTAGCTGTACAGACTACAACGTGTTTCTAAGACGTCAGTGCGCCACGCTGTCATCTGAAACTCATGCCAATGTCCTTAGGAAGATAGCTCCTTGAAGTGTAGAGTTGGACCTAAAAACTGACTCGCCTAACCCCTCCTTGAAACTTGGGATTGCAGAGTGATCATAGGACCAAACAATCCTCATCATTCTCATCCTCATACTCTAGACATACACTTAGCTGAGGTAAGTTAGGGCAGCCTCTCGCATCTTGCATGTGGTGGTTCCCCTCTCTTACACAAGCATACATACATACATACATACATACATACATACATACATACATACATACACACATACATACAAGCATACATTCATACATAAATACATATAGGCATACATGCATACATACATACACACATGCATGCATGCATACATCTATACATACATAAAAGCATACATATATGCATACATATATATACATACATACATGCATAAAAATATATATACAAACATACATTTAACAAAATTGCACATAAAAAATTTCAAGTGAGACATAATGTGAGTGCATTATAGTGTGCTTGTGTTGTGTCATGCTTTGGGAAACATAAAGCAAAAAGAAAAAAAATATTTAGGCAAGACATAACATGAGTGCATTATAACGCAGGCGTGTTATAACATAAGTGCATTATAATGTGCTCATGTTATGTCTTGCTTTGGGAATCCTCAAGCCTTAGGCTTGGATTTACTCTAGATTCCCAACCCAAAGGCTTGGAGTGTCTTCCTAACATCCAAAGACATGTTTTTGTATATTTTATACGATTTCACATAATCTTGTTCGTGCTAACCCTCAGGTTTGCATGTGTTTCAAGGTCGAGTAAATCGAACACCTGGGTAATGTTAGGCTCTCTCTTAGCTATTTAACAATGTCAATTTTTTCACATTTTGACAATGTTAAGGATTTTATCTTTAATTTCTTTTGTTTTTGTGTTTGTTTTTTTGTCAAAAAATTAGTGTTTGGTATTTTTTGCTTTATTTTTTAACTATTCATTAAAATTTCAAATAAATTACATTTTTGTAAACTAGATTCCATTTTACTCATATACTAAAAAAAAATTGATTTTCGATTAGTTTTAAAAAATTATAGGAGTAGCATGACAAAAATTATGCTTTTCAAGATGTGTCCACTTTGACAATTAATAAAAAAATCATATATTCATTAAAAATTTATCAAAAAGATCGGGCATAAACTACATGTTGTTAGCTAATTTCTCACCAAAGTGATTTTAAATATATCATTTAAAAAAAATTAACCTTTTGAGGGAGCCAGGATAGACACTATGTTATATATTTTTGATAAAAATAACACTAATTTCTATTTCTCCCTTTTTTGTTCCCCTTAATCTCTACCATTTAAAAAAAAATAGTAGTTTAGAAAGTAGACTCAAAGCATTATGACCCTTGTTTTTGTTGCATCTTAAAATTTTGAGTGTAACTATCCTCAATTTCTCATCTAAGGCCAGTATTTCTTGATTTCAAAAAAAATGTGGCCACTTAAGACCCCTTTTTGGCCCCTCATCTTTGTGCACTTAACCTCTTCCTGTATATATTTATATCTCTTCATCACTATCTCCCTATCTCTCTCTATCTTTATCTGTCCCTCTATGTCTATCTCTATCTCTCTATCTACCTGTCCCCCTCTTTCTCTCTTGATCTATCTTCATCTTTACCTCTATCTTCCTCTCTCCCCCTCTATCTCTAGACATGTCTCCCTCTCTCTATCCATCCATTTATCTCCATCTCTCTCCCTCTCCCTCTTCCTAGACCTCTAGATATCTATATCTCTTTGCCTCTATATCTCTATCTCTCCATATTTATTCTTCCATCTCTACCCTATCTCTATCTCATTATTTCTCAATCACTCTATTCCTATAGGTCACCCTATTTCTCTATATCACTTTCTATGTATTTCTTTATCTTTAAATCTAGGTTTGTGCAGGGTCATGAGGGGCCAAAAAGTGGTGATGTTACAAAAAAAATGCAACATGAAGAAGGCAAAATCACAAAATTCACATTTGACTTTTTACTTGGGTTGGTAAAAAGTATATTTTCTATCAAGTAAAAGAAAAATAGATATACATTATTAATGTATATCTTCTTTTCAAAATGTGGATATCTGTTAATAACAAATATCTGATTTATCAAGCAACAAAAATGGATATCTAATTTGTAAAAAATGAATATCTATTACTTAGCCTAATAAATGGATATTTGTTATTGAGACACTTACCATTTTTTAGAGATTGAGCTAGAGAGATATGGATACATAGATATGGAGATGGAGATGGAAATGGAGAGAGAGAGGGAGATAGAGAAATAGATCTATAAAGATAGAGAAGGAAAAATATAGAGTGTGTGTGTGTGTGATGAGAGAGAGATAGAGAGGAAGAGAGATATATAAATAAGAGATGGAGGGAGAGAGAGGAATAGAAAGAGAGAGATATCAAACAGGGAAGAGAGTGATAAAGATAGAGAGATATATAGAGAGAGGAGATATGGGGATACCGAGAGAGTGAGAGAGAGAGGGATATGGAGAGGATAGGGAGAGATAAAGAGATAGGACAAAGGGATAGATCTAGAGATGGAAGAGATAAACATATAGAGAGGGAGAGGAAGGGAGAGAATGAGAGAGATAGAAATATAAAGATAGAGATAGGAAGTGATATATAGAGAGGGGTAGAGAGAGGGAAAGGTATAGGGGTAGAGAGATGAATAGATAATGAGATAGATATAGTGACAAAGATATTTTTATATTTCTCTCTCCATCCCCCCTCTTTCATTGTCTCCCTCTTTCTATCTCTATCTCTCCCTCTCCCTCTCCCTCTCTCCTTCCATCTCTCCCTTTATATATTTATCTCTCTCTATCTTTGTCTGTCTCTCTCTCACCCTCTCTATCTTTCCCAAGTTATATTTATCAAGCTCTATCTCTCCTTTATATCCATATCACTCCCTCTCTCATTCTCCCTATCACTTCCTCTTTCTATATCTCTCTACTCTCTCCTATCTCGATTTCTCTCCATCAATATACATCCCTCTATATCTAATTATACATATCTACTCCTTCTCCATCTCTCTCTCTTACTCATACACACACTCCTTATTTCTCCCTCCCCATCTCTATCTCTATCTATATTTATTTCTCTCTCCCTCTCTATTACTTTTCTCCATATCTCTATCTCTTCCCATCTCTCTCTCTATCTTCCCATTTATTGATATCTTCCTCTTTATCTCTCCCTCTTTCTCCCCTCTTTCTCTCCCTCTCTCCCTCTCTATTTGTCTATAGCTATTTCTCAAGTTGTTTGTCTATCTCTCAATATTTATCTCCCTTTCCCCATATCTCTATATCTTCTTATATCTACATCTCTCTATCACTATATATCTCACCATATATATCTCTCTCCATATCTCCCTCTCCCTCTTCCTTTATATATCTCTAACTCTTCATCTTTATATCCCTCTTATTCTTCCTTTATATATTTATATATTTTCATCAATATCACCCTCTCTCTTTCTCTCCCTCTAGGTCTATCTCTATCTCTCTATCTACTTGTCTCTCTCTTCCTCTCTTGATATGTCTTCATCTTTACCTTAATCTTCCTCTCTCCCCCTCTATCTTTGTACATGTCTCCTCTCTATCTATCCATCTCTCTCATTATCGCTCTCTCTCCTTATAACTCTGTCTATCCCACGTTCCTCTCTCTCTTTATATATCTATCTCCTCCATATACCTCACCTTCTCCTTCTTCATCTCCATTTTCGTTTCTATCTCTATCTAGACCTTTACTTCATATCCCTTAATTTCCCTCTCTACTTCTACCTTATCTTTATATATCTTTCCCTATCTTTATCTCTCTCTCACACATGCAACCCTTGTTTCTCCCCCCCCTATCTCTATCTCTGTCTTACATTCATTTTTAAGTTATAATTACTTTTAAAGAAATAAAAGATTAAAATATAGATTTTTGTGTAGATCATAGTTTTACTTTCATTGCAAAGTATTTTAAATTCTTTATTTTATAGTATTGTTTCAATTGTATATTTTTAATTACTAATAAGTATTTTATGGGTATTATATTTATCTTATATATTTATATTAATTATAAATGGTTCAACTTGATAATATTATTAAATTTATTTATTTTATTGCTAATTCATAAGTCTTAATATAGAGAAAAAAATTCATCAAATCTCATGCAAGAACATATACAAGATCAAGATATAAATGATGATTTCACTAGGGTGATAAAGAGATAAAATTCCTACTTAAAAATCTAAACTTTTTTGAGATCAAATATCTATATGCTCTTGCATTCTTTTTAAAATTATAATTATTTTTAAGGAAACATAGGATGGGCATCTAACTTATTGTATAAATCATTATTTTACCTTCGTTACAAAACATTTGAAACTCTTTAGTTTGTAGTGTGGTTTTAATTATTTAATTTTTAAGTAATTTTACTTTTGAAAATTAATACTTTAACTAAATCAAAATAATTGATATACTTAATCAAGGGAAAAATAATGGTATATAGATTAATATAATTTATCCTGTATATACAAAATTTTATTTTTATATGTTCTATTATAAAAGTATGAGGGAGCACATATCTAAATTAGAAGTTATCATTTGGTTAAACTATCACAAGTAAATTATCCAACCCATCAAAATTATTTAGGGGTCAAATAAAGATCAATCATACCAAAAAATTAAACCTTGATAAATGATACAATACAAAACAAATCATCATTATCACTATTTAAATACAACTATTTTTCTAAAAGATTGGCATAAATTATTTAGGGTCTAAAAAATAGACCGGGCCCACTTGAAAAGATAACTCCAACTCCCTACCATATAAAATTAGAGTCAAGATACTTTTTTGAAGGGTCTCTTTATGAAAAAATATAGAAAAACAATCTTTCATTGAGTGTCATTTCATCATGTAATAAATCTCTATGCTCATAAATCTATTTCTATTACTTGATGCACAATGGGCTTCGAGGATATTTTTTCTTTTAACAAATAAATGTTCCTCTCAATCTCCTTCCCTATTTCTATCTCTGTCTCTATCTCCTTACTTCTCTCTCACACACTCTTCCACTTATATCTCTCCCTCTTTCTATTCCTACCCCTCTCTCTCTCTTCCTATTTGCAAACATAACATGATACTATTTATAACAAGGCATAATTAACTTCTTGATTCAATTTTTTTTTTTTTAGTTGTATTTGGATTCCTATAAGTGGATGCATAGTTTATTTGAAGCTATCACTTCTCCATTTATACCTTTTTTGGAGCATATTATGATGTCCCATGGAAGCTACATTCACAAGGAAACATGTATACTAAAGATATGAAAGATTGGCTCCATCTCCATCCTCATCTCCATCTCTATCTATATCTTCCTCTCTATGTCTCTCCCTTATCTATATCACCTTACATCTTCCTACATCTCTCTCTATTCCCCCTATATCTTTCTCACTATATATCTCTCTATATCTCCCTCTTTTCATCCCTCTCTCCTCTCCCTCTCTCTACCTTTCTTTCCATATTGCTCCCTCTTTTTATATATCTCTACTTTGCTAAATTATCCTCTCTATTTCTCTCCCTCCATCTATATCTATTTTTTATATCTTTGTCCCTCTATCTCTCTCTTATTCACACACTAACACACTCTGTGTTTCTCCATCCTTATCTCTACCTCTATCTCACCTCCCTCCCTCTCTCTAGAGCTCTCTATTACTTGTCTTTATCTCTCTATCTCTACCTCTCTCCCTTTATCTTTTCATCTCTCTCTCCCCATATATCTATATTTCCCTCTTTCTCTCTCCCTCTCTTCATCTCTATTTGTCTCCCTCTCCCTTTCCACATATATATATATATATCTCCCTTTCCCTCTTATTTTATATATCTTTATCTCTTCTTCTCTATCTTCCTATCTCTCTCTATCTGTCTATCTATTTGTCCTCCTCTTCCTCTCTTGATCTATCTTCATCTCTATCTCTATATTCTTCACTCTCCCTCTCTCTCCCTCTCTCTCTAGACCTCAATATCTATATATTTTTATCCTCCATATTTCTTCTTCCATCTCTCCCTATATCTCTATCGTATTATTTCTTCGTCTCTCTACCCCTATAACTCTCCCTCTCTCTACCTCTCTATGTATCACTTGCTATCTCTATCATTATCTTTCTATCTCTCCCCCTCTCATTCTCTCCCTCTATATATTTATATTTTCCATATTTAACTATCTATCTCTCCTCTCTCTCTTTATATTTCCCTCTCCTCCATAATCCTCTCCTTCTCTTCCATCTCCATCTCCATTTAGATCTCTATCTTCCTCTTTATCTCTATCTCCTAACCCCCCTCTCTCTCACACACTCTTCACCCTATATCTCTCCTACTTTCTATCCCTCTCTTCCTCTCTTTCCCTCTCTCCCTATTGCAAACATAACACGAGTCAATTGGTAATGGAGTCTGAATATCTTCTTGATTCAAAGGTTTTATTTCAATCACGTTTGGATCCCGTCAGTGGATGCATAGTTGATTTGAAGATATCACTTCTCCATTGAGACCTTTGTTGCACAAGCAACATCATTTGCTAAATTGTCTACCAATTGATCTTATGTACTATACAAATGTATGCACAAAAATAAACCAATTTTTTCTTTAATTGACCTTCCACGCCTCTTTGACATACCTATTGCAGAACAAAGTGCAATTGCGCACACGCACACACATATATATAATCATTCCATCCCATAAGATACAAGTTCTAATATAGATTATTTTTATTTAATTAATTTATGTCGAAGGCGTATTCTATTTGAGAAAGACAAACCTAAAATTTCCCATCAATGATTGATTTAAACCTGTCGACTATTAAACGAATCTCAATCATTTATCATTTTTTGTGATTTTTGTGTTCTCTTTGTGAGCGTCGTTTCATTTTCTAGTTCCATTTTCTATCGTTCATCGGTTGTTTTTTAACCAATGGTATGTGGGAAATATGAAATATCATATTTTTTTGGAGGAAAGCGTAAGTTTTATTCGACAACTCTCTTTTTTTTGGTTTGTCTGGTCATAAACAAATACAACGTATTATCCCCGAAATCACTTTAGGGTGTCTTTATTATCCCTGTCAACACAAGGAAAGGGGATGATTTTATTAAGTTAAAATCATCCTAGCTGGTATTGAGCTTTCCACAACTTCAAAATAAGGTTTTTACTAGGGTTTTAGAGTATGTTTATTAAAATGAAAATTACTGCCAATATCCTAATAGTGAACACATTTAGGTTTTAACTTTTTTTCATTTATTTGAAAGAGTTATTTTATTTTTTAAGAATTTATTTAATAACTAACATAATTAATATATTTAATTTATATTTAATATATTTAAATTAGCATAATTAATTAAAAACTTTCTTTAGTTAAAAAAATTGATTATATTTTGAGTTTAGAATTGCTTATGTTTACCGAGATTCAATATAATATTTGATTTATACTTTGTTTAAGGTAAAATTTGATTTATATATATATATATATATATATATATTGTAGACACCGAAATCTGGTTTAAGCCTGCGACTTCAATATTCTTCATAATTTCTATTCTTCTATTGATTAAATAATCTTAATTTATTGAGTAAATTTAATATAACATTAAATTCTTCACCATTGGTAAATAAATGTTATTTAATTAGTCCTGACCCTATTTTATTTCATCGATTGGTAAATGGCGGCTTTTAATTTAATTACATGGCACTATTCAGCGTATCAACTAATGCAGATGCAATAAGATTTCTTATTTAATTTACACTCTTATCCATACTTCCTTCATAATTAAAAAATGATTGCTTTATTTGTTTGACCCGATACATTCTAAATCCTTCATCGTTGGTGTCCGTCTTATTTATTTAATTATTCTTCAAATATCAAATCTTGAATTAAATAAATTATTTGAATTCATGAATTCTATTTTAGCATTCCTCTATATTTAGATAATTGTGTGAGTTATCTAAGTATTCACTTTTACTCGACTCAAAGATCTATTTCAAATCGCTTAGTTAACTCTTGATTTAATGTCTGAGTGGCATTCTCGAGTAATCTCTTCGTCAAATTATTCAATCGTTCAGTTCTAACTCATTTGCGTGTACATGCAGATTAATTAAATATTCCTATTTAATTAATTAAAACCTTGTGCGTGCATTCAAACAAGAGTTGCTTTAATCCATATTCATCTTTGTCATGCAAAGATAATTCTTCTATTTTTGAATACTAAACTTGGAAGATTAAATCATTTATTTAATCTTTAATTCTATTTCTAATTTGTATCACTTGTGTCACTACTGACAGTTATCAGAATGCATGACTAATCAATCAATCTCAACTGTCTGTTGATCTTTCATGTAATGACCCTGCTCAAATCTGACCTCAAAATGTTGATTGAAGGCTTAAGGAATTTCGTCAAACAATTCACATGCAAACTTCCAGCTTGCTGGTCTGAGTTATCAGTCTAATATAAATGCTTGAAGATGATATCAAAGTACTCTAAATGCTTGGAAATCAAAACTACAATGCATAAATTATATCCTAGATGCATTAATGACTTAATTTCATCATTTACAATGCTCATATATGATTTCTAAAATGCAAAACATGCACCTACACCCAACTGACATTTTGTCAAACAATTGGCATGCATACTATAAGCTGAGTACAAATGATATTACAATGCTTAATGACAACAATATGTAACCAGCAAATTTGTATCTCCTTATTGCAATATATTTATCTAATACAACGCTCATAGAAATTGGCCAAGACTCTTGGCATTTACATTAATTTCAAAATATGATAATGCTAGTATAATGCACACCTACAGCTAAACCTTATAACACCTAAAATGCAATGCTAACATGAATGATAAACAAAGGAACTTGGAGAAATGACGATGCCTTAGAAAAGAGCTGATGAAAGAATCAAGTTTCAAGCAAAATGAACTCCTCTTAGGCCCAATCGATGCTTTCACCCAGCCGCCCCTGTTCTTTCCTGGCAATACTTTAGATAAATAAATGCAGCCTCTAAGCTCTTCGAATTTGTCCTTGAAATGATTGTCTCCACGATAGCAATTGAATGCAACAATACACAGAACCAAAGGACACCTCTAAGTGAAGATATGAACAAAAATATGTTTTCAATGATGCCCCAGCAGCAGTATATCAGACTTCTAAATAAATTGTAGATGTTGCAAATCACCTTCAAAATATATGAAACATCATCTCCATTCACTATAGAATCTAGTGCTGCAACCTTCTTGGAGAATCAATGCCAAATGAAGAAGATATAAGCAAAATCATGGCACTAATATGCAGACTAAGATGACTGAAAATATTATATCAAAATTCTGGAAATAACTAAATGAAGATAGATTGACCTCCTCAATGCAAAATCGAAGAAGACTATGAACTCCAAATTGTCTCCAATAATGCTCCAAATCAAACCATACAAAAACTTGGCCAAAGGCCACGAAGTTTTTACAATGAAGTTCAAATAGAAAGTCTAAAGTAACTTTCTCCCAGCTGCAATAATTCAAGTGATATTTTACATCCTCAAAATTGCTTACCAATTGAGAGTTTCCATTCTCAATGGCTAAAGACAACTGTAGAAACCCTAGGCTCCACAACCATCAAACATCAACATCAACAACAACAAATCTGGATGATGAGAATGAGGCCCATGATGTTTATTTATACTTTTTCCTCAAGAGGTTGGCCTCCTTCTAGAACTTTTCCAAGTCACCTTCTAGAAGGAAATATTATTTTATTTTATTTTATTATTTTATTATTTTGCACTTTATAATAAAATAATTATTCATAACATAAAGTGCAAACATAACATTACTTTATAACATGAGGTTTCTAAAAATAGAAACATATCAAGAAATCATTAGAATACCTCCATATGTAGACTAAATCATGAAATGAGCCAACCAATCAACTGGGTATCTGCCAAACGACCCTCTTATCAAGCTCCATTAGCCTACGATGATCAGGAATAGGCTAATTCCTCTAAACTCCATTGCTCATGAAAAAGGGGACATTACATTTCAATCCTGGCATGTCATTCGAATAATCAATTTTCTATAAATTGATCTGTCATTCTTCATTCCAATCTCTCTTGAAAACTCATGAAATCTTATGACTTTTGAGAGCACTTATCTTGAATCTTTGATGTTTTGCTAAATCATTATCATAGGCTATACTTGCATGAACTTACAAAAAATCTGAGGGCAATTATACTACTACAAGTAAAATGGAGAAGGGCAATTGAGATGAATCATGGAAATACGTAGCAATTTGGCGAGATTGTTCAGTTTTATTACGTTTTTACTTTCCTTTATTCTTTGTAGCTTAACGTTAGATTGCATTAACATTAGATTGCAAGTTTGTTCTTAATCTTGTCTTGTGCATTTTCTAGACGTTACATATATAATATAAAATTTGGCTCTAGGAAAATTCATTGCTAGCAATTCACCCAAGGAATACTCACCACCTCACCTTCATGGAAAATTTACTAATTGAAAGTTCACCATCAAATAAAATTCACCACCAACAATTCACCAGTATTTTTTAATTATAATTAATATTATATATAAATTTATAAAATTTGATTTATAAGTTATTATATGAAATGTGGATTATATTTTAATAATAAAAAATAAATTATAAATAATTTAATTATACTTAATATTATATATTATATTTTTAAATAAAACTATTAATTACATAAAATGATTAAAATTTATAATTAATAATTCTTATAATTTTATATAATATAAAAATAGATCAAAATTTATCTTAATTGACTTTCCACACTTTCTTCCCATTCCACAGGGCGATTGCTAGTTTACATTTATTTAATACGGGAGGATCTGCTGAGATGAAGCGGACGCTTTATTTTGGCCTTAGAATTTCGATAACATCCTGTTGGCTGGTATTTATTAGGTAGATTTCAGGAAGGAGATAAGAAGTAACAGGCTCTTTCCTCGTCCTTTCGTGGAAGGACGGTGGATCAAACCTCTCTCTTGCTTTTTAACAAAAAGTCTTTCCTCTCTCTCAACATTTTCCTTGTTATTTGCAGTAAGTCAAAAACAGGCAGCGGCATCTTCACTTTTCCTTTTTTTCGTGGAAGGAGGCTGCAGTGGCATCTATCAAGAAACAAGCAGGCAACGGCATGCATCATTTCCCATCCTTTCCTGGAAGGAGGCTGCAGTGGCATCTATTTACATGCAGCAAGAAACAAATAGGGAACGACATCCTTCAATTTCCTATCCTTCCTTTAAAGAAAGCTGCAGCGGCATCTATTTACACGCAGGTCTTGATCTAGTCCCATTCTCTCCATTCTTCCTCAAATCATATCCATTGTTTCCGAGATTTGCTTAGCTTTTTAATCTCTGCCCCATCCTTGCATTTATGGCTTCTACATCCTCATCTCACAAACAAAATGCTTTCTCTGGAATTGAACCTCTCAACAAAAGGAGAAAAATAGAACAATCTTCTAGATTGTTTGATGTGTTCATCAATCACAGAGGCCTCGATGTCAAACAAACTTTGGCTACTCAGCTTTACAACTCTCTTGAGCAGCGGGGAATACGGGCATTTCTTGATTCCGAAGAGAAAGATCTTGGAACTTCCTTTCCTTCTACTATTGAGACTGCCATCCGATCTGCTTCGGTACACATAGCCATCTTTACCAAAAGATATGCAGAGTCAGCTTGGTGTTTGGCTGAGCTGGTTCTCATGTTACAAAGTCAGGCTAAGATTATCCCCGTGTTTTATCAAGTGCAACCATGGGAACTCCGCCATATTGAAGAGGGTGTATATGCTGGTGCATTTCTTAAATATGTAGAGAAGGGTAGATATATGGATAAGATCAACGAGTGGAAGGAAGCACTTCAATCAGTTTCATTTACCACGGGCTACGAGTTCAACGTTTCAGTGTAAGTTTTCTGCCTGTTTTCAATTTACTAGGCAAATCTATTTCTATATTTTTTTATCTTGCAAAACAGGTTAATTAAAATTTTCTCTCTCATAAAAATTCCCTTTCTCTTGCAGTTCTAGTGACTGCAAAGAAATACTGTCCGCTGTGGAAAAAGAAGTACAAATGACAAAACAGTTGCATGTTGCCAAGCATCCAGTAGGACTTCATAAGCTTGTAAGAGGTTTTGAAAGCAAGTGCCTTCGTGATCTTGTTCCAGATTTTGAGAACCAGTGCAGAATGAACAAAGCAGGAAAAGAGAAAGCTAATGCCGTTGGTATTTTCGGCATGGGTGGGGTTGGAAAGACAACTCTCTCCAAAGAGTTGTTTAACCAAAAGAGATCAGAATACACAAGGGCATGTTTTCTGTTTGATATCCGGGAAGCCTCTGTCAGGGCTGAAATACCTAGTTTGCAAAGTACACTGCTCAAAGATCTCTTCTGTGAAGATTACAGATTTCAAAGTACCGAGGAAGGGACAAGCTGTCTGAGGAATCGTTTTAAAAGGAGTGACCAAAGGAGTGACCCTTTGTGTTTCCTAATTGTGTTAGATGATATCGATCATGTGGAACAGTTAGATGCTCTAATACCCATGGATATATTAAATGAGTATGGTAATAATCTGGTAATTATTACAACTCGTGATGTAGGAGTCCTTGTAACTGCAGGAATTGAAAATGGTTTTCATTTGAAAGGCTTGGATACTGTAGATGGGAAAGAGCTGTTTTGTTGGCATGCTTTCGGCCAACCCCATCCATGTAGTGGATACGAATATCTAGTCAAGGACTTCGTAAACATGTGTGGAGGCTTGCCTCTGTCTCTTCAAGTTCTTGGCCGACATGTTTCTGGTAGAGATCTGCGATATTGGAGGGAAGAATTGAAAAAAGTCAGTAAGACGCTGCCCAGAGATGTACAAAAGAGACTGAAGATAAGCTTTGATTCATTAGATCATGAAGAGAAACAGATCTTCATGGATATAGCATGTTTTTTCATCGGCAAATCAAAGACTATGGCCATGAGCATATGGGAAGGGTCTGGATGGAGCTCTCACCATGCTTTGGAAACACTAAAAGATAAATGTCTTCTGGAGGAAATTACAATATGGGATACGTTTTTCGTGGGGAAACCGACATCTAGGTGGACCACGTTTGGTTTCAAAATGCATGACCACCTGCGGGACTTGGGAAGAGAAATGATAAATGAACAGAGCCATCCTCGTCGTGTGTGGCATCCCCAACATCTTAAACCTTTGGTATGCTTGCCCCTCCAAATTTCTGTTTCTTATTGATATATAAATTTCAAAATTCCTTCTACTACACAAATGTAAGTTACATTCTGTGAATGTAGGAATCAAAGGGATTCCAAAACATCCTAGCTCAAACCAAAGGCAGGTGCTTCCATTCCATTTGGGATAAATCCACGAGTTGTCAAATTACATACTTTATAGGGGAGACAGAAGATAGTTCCGATGCTTCTCTGCTATGGCTTCAGCTTGACTACAGGAAATTGGCTTCAGATATAAGCTTAAGCATTCCTTCATGGATTCCTCTTCAAAACTTGCATTGTTTAAGAATCAGTGGTGGGCGTTTCCAAAGATTGTGGCACAGCGATATGCAGGTATTTTGTCCTTCTCCATCGAAATTAAGTCTTCATTGGTATACTTGGATGTGCATCATATTATGATAGTTTCTTCTATTGGGTACAACCAAAGTTGAAAATAAATTTATTTTGATTGTCAGGCACCCTCCCATTTAAAAGAACTGTGCATCTGTGAAACCTATCTGGAAGAGTTTCCAGATTTGTCAAGAAGATCAGATAAAATGGAAAACGTAGTGTTACTTGCTACGGAATTTCAAATGGATATTTGGTCTTTATTAGGGTCTCTAGGAATGAATCTCAGTAGTTTATCTGTGATGGGCTCGGAATTAACAGGGGGCCTGGCTTCCCCTGATACTGCACAGGAGACTACTTTGAAGTCCTTAGCTATCTATGATTTCAAACCACCTGAGGGAGAAGTGGCTTTGAATAATGAGGGGTGGTCTAGAACAATAATGAATGGCGTCGAAAATTTAGAGATTAAAGGTTGCAAACTTGTAACTAAGTTTATAATTACTGGCAATTGCTGTCAACGCCTACAATCTCTCAAAATTTGTAAACTGGAAAATCTTATTCAAGCGGATTTAGCAAGGATAAAGACACTGAATTTCCTTGAGATTACCAACTGTAAAAAGTTAAAAAGATTGTCACTAACACCTGATCTTTCCAAGCTTATAGAAATGAAAATAGAGAAGTGTACAAATTTGGAGAAAGTGTTAGGACTAACAGATCTTACAAAACTAACTCGGTTGTATATTAAAGAATGTCCTGAGCTTGAGGAGTTGCCAAGTCTTTGCAGATTGAGCTGCTTGGAGAAAATTGTGATCGACTCTTATGAGAAACTACAAAACATTGCACTGCCAACAACACTCATCAGCCTGTCTGCACAAAGTTGCAGAAATTTGCAAAGAGTAGAAGTAATCGGTGACCTTACAAAGCTTACACGGCTGATTATTGCACAGTGCCCTAAGCTTGAGGAGTTGCCAAGTCTTTGCAGAGTGAGCTGCTTGGAGCAAACTGAGATTGACTCTTGTGAGAAGCTGAAGAGCATTACACTGCCAACAACACTCACCAGTCTGTTTGCAGGAAGATGCAGAGGTTTGCAAAGAATAATAGTAAGCGGTGACCTTACAAAGCTTACATCGCTGATTATTAGTTACTGTCCTGAGCTTGAGGAGTTTCCAAGTCTTTGCAGAGTGAGCTGCTTGAAGCAAATTGAGATTGACTCCTGTGAGAAGCTGAAGAACATTACGCTGCCAACAACACTCATCAGCCTGTCTGCACGAAGTTGCAGAGATTTGCAGAGAGTAGCAGTAAGCGGTGACCTGACAAAACTTACACGGCTGATTATTGTACAGTGCCCTAAGCTTGAGGAGTTGCCAAGTCTTTGCAGAGTGAGCTGCTTGAAGCAAATTGAGATTGATTCCTGTGAGAAGCTGAAGAACATTACACTGCCAACAACACTCATCAGCCTGTCTGCACGAAGTTGCAGAGATTTGCAGAGAGTAGCAGTAAGCGGTGACCTTACAAAACTTACACGGCTGATTATTGCACAGTGCCCTAAGCTTGAGGAGTTGTCAAGTCTTTGCAGAGTGACCTGCTTGGAAGAAATTAAGATTGACTCCTGTGAGAAGTTAAAGAACATTACATTGCCAACAACACTCATCGGTCTGTCTGCACTAAGATGCAGAGGTTTACAAAAAGTAACAGTTACCGGTGATCGTACATGGCTGATTATTGAAGACTGTCCTGAGCTTGAGGAGTTGCCAAGTCTTTGGAGAGCGAGCTGCTTGAATACTGTTGCCATTAACTCTTGTGAGAAGCTGCAGAACATTTCAGAGTTGCATGTGTCAGAATGTATCCAACTTTTTTATTGCAGCAATGCAGTAATACGGAATTCCATTCATAAGTCCAAGGTAATGATTCCAATACTCCTTTTAAATAGGCAATCATAAATATCATTTTTAACAGAAGTGCTATTTAATTTTGTTATTATTTAATTGGTTGAAGCATGGAATTTTAATATAGAAACTTAATCTGAAATAAACATTTAATATAATTTTTTCTAATTGAGTTTTAATTTAAAGACAATTTCTAAATTATAACTTTAATCTTTCATAAAGGATTTTTAATGTCTCATTATTGATCTTTATACTTATAAGATTGATGCTCATTATTGAACTACAGCTTTGTTTTGTCACTTGTTGTCACAAGATAGTCTATACCTAACTATAGCTATTTGAAGTGATTTGTAGATGAAAAAATAACATACCTTGGATGGACTGAGAATATCTATACCTAACTATAGCTATTTGAAGTGATTTGTAGATGAAAAAATAACATACCTTGGATGGACTGAGAATATTTTGTCTTTATTTCAGACTGTGCCAAAGAGAATGGATATGATTGGAAGAGCAGTGGATGGATCGGTGTCAATTTTAAAAAAAAATCTGTTTTGTGATGCTAATATTGGCATTGATAGAGTGATTGAAATTGGTACTCTTCTCAAAAAGTGGGACTATTCACAGTGGCGAGTTATATGCTTTCTGGTTGTAGTTGATGACTCTGCTTCGGTGGAGGCTATAAATAAATCACTTTCACAGTACGATGACGTTAGCTTTTACCCGCCTGTTAACATGATGGTGCGTCAAGGAGAATGGATCATTACAATGGTATTTCATAAATGGAAAAACAATTTGTATTGCAAGAAAATTGAAAATGAATTACACAGGCATGGAATAATGAAGGGGGGGTTTGGGGTATGGGTGAAGAATGATGAAGAATTGAGAAAAGTGTTGCTTATAATTGTTGATAGGTTATATTCTTTATAAATTGATTTTGTATAGAAAATTCAAATTATTTATCAATTATTTAATTTATAGAATGGGATTTCATTTACTATATTAATGTTGAAATATATGTTTATTTTATATTTAGTTTTGTAAAATCTTATTTTGAAGTTTACAAGTCTAAGAAAAGTTTAATAGATAGAAATCTAAAGTAATATTTCGAATAATTATTTATTATATATATATGTGTTAGGTGTGTTGCTTTACTATTTATTAAATGCAAATAATTTTTTAAATATTGATTAAATTATTAATTATATATTCATTTTTATTTATTTATAAATAAATGCCATTTGATATTATATTGTAAAGATTTTAAATGCAAGATAGTAATCTGTCACATCCTCACAAATTCTATTTTTTTTAGTAAGTAATGTTCTGATGTAATTTGAATTAAAATGGAAATGTTAACATTGAGATTGTAATTGTGCTTGATATTTTGAAGAATTTTGTAGGGATTTAGCAATTAATACTTTAGATTTAGTACTTAAATTGTTAACTGTTACACTTTTCAAGAATTTAAAAGTTATGAATTAACTAGTTTTGTTTTAGTTTACGACATGGTTAAATTTTGAACTATCCAAGGTACTAACACCTTGTGGTGATGAGTGTGTGTGAGAATTGGAATGGTTTTGGAGGTGCTAAGGGTTCAACAAAGTGGACCTAGCAACTTTACCTCATGAATCTAGTCCTAAAGCCATTCAACCCTACTTTTGTAACCACAATATTGAGATGTGTTAGATGGACCAATTGATTGTGAATTCCTTGCAAGCTTGTTGTGTCCCTGATTCTTAGTTAGTCACTTCACTCTGGAATGGTAGTCAGGAAAACCATTTATCTTTCTCAACATGTTCCATAAGAGTTATCAATAGTGAGATGGTGGATTCTCTAGTTCCATTGATCAAGTGTTGAAAACCCTACTTTAAAAATTGACATCTTATCTCAGTTAACTATTATGATGTATGCATATATATGGAAAATTAGTGAATATTAAAAAAATTAAAAAGTGAAAGAAAAAAATGAATAAAATATAATATAAAAGTAAAAACAACAAAAGAGGGGAAATAGGTGTGACATCTTTTTTCCAAAAGATTGAACATCAAAAGGGAAAAAAATCAATGGAGGAATTCTCCTCCTTTTTATGGCTGGGAGACAACCAAATTAAATGACACTAGTGTGTGTATTCTTAGAAGGGGCATTTGTGCAATTAAGAGGGCATGGAGACCCTTCATTTGGGAAGAAATTATAGGTCATGGGAAACAAATTGGCATACAAGGCTGAGAAAAACACATGGCCTAATTAAAAGGCATTTTTAGGTAGATATCCGAGTATGAAATAGAAAAATGAGATCAATGGAGATCAATAAAAGATTAGGGAAGGAGCATAATCACGTGGAAGGACATCGACTTGAGCTGGGAAGGTAATTGCGAGGACAAGTAGGTATCGGGCATGACTATTAGGAGTGTTTTCACAATCAACACGGGTTAAAATAAGCACTTGGAAAAATAATTAGAAGCTCTCCATAGGAAATTCTTAAACAAGCGAGGTTAGGTGTTGTAAATGGGTGATTGGTCATAATATTTGTTGTTGAAAGATGCATAGACATATATGGATTGCATATAAATTCGTTCTCTAATATTTTAAATACTATTGTAACACCACAAGCTTCATTTATTTATGCATGTAAACCTAACCTAGGATGTTCCTTCTTGTGCTTGTCAATCCCCTGCCTCAAATTAGATTTGGATTACACTTATCTTATGCTTGAAGCAAAGTAGTCACTGTATTATTGTGCATCTTTCATGAAAAGCTAATTAGTTTTAATACTAGAGTTTATATACTAGACGTTAAAAAATAAATGACATTTGATATCTTGATTAAATGTTGTCAAGAACTGACCATTCCTTTTTTGCATTACTAAGGTTACCTATGGTAAGTCTAGAAAGTTAAAGAAAAATTGACATATATCATTTTAATAACTAGTTATATATTGTTGATAAGTTATATAACATGTTGTATTTTCTTGAGCATGGATACTTGGTAAAATGAGGTTCTTTTGGTTATTTGTATAAATAATATTTGAAAGTATTAAAATGCTTATACATTTATGAAATTTCTACCAAAGGGCCCACATGATACCATGCAAGATACAAGGGTGAGTGCATGGAAATGATGTACAAAAAAGTGGCCAAATGGTCAATCTTCAACATAGCACAATTGTGTTATTTTGGTGAATACCAAGCCATAATGTGAGTGCATTTGATGACTTATAAAACACACATGCACATATTTTGACTTACAAAAAGTGAGCATGTTTGTGTTGTTTATAAAACATGAGTGCTTTTGTGGCTTATAAAACATGCTCATGTTTTATAACTTTATTCAACATATCATGATCATATCATTTTTTGTTCTTACATTGCTATATTGCTTTATTCCAATTTTTTTCATATATTTATAATATTGATCCTATATTAGGAGAAACATGGTTTCTCCCCCTTTACATGCTAGGATATATTTTCATACTTAATTGCTTAGTTGTAAATCACCCATTTAATAAATTTCCCTATACTCATTGCAACATGTAAAAATATCTCTATTGCAATTGGGTTCACTAGCAATGTCATTAGATTCAAGTCTCTCCATGTTTCCCTTGTAGCACTACCATCAAAATAAACACTTAGTTTCATGAATTATTTAGCAATGAACTATGATAGCTAAGGTTGAGCATTTTGGGCATGGGAAAGAGTATATTATTCCTTCAATTGAAGAAGAGACAATATCTCTTCTAATATTTTCTTGGGTATCAAGAACCTCTTGATATAAATAAGAGACGTTTGCACGAGTATCATCATGAAATGAAACAACATCTCTAGGGTACTCCTAGATATTAAAATAACCAAGATAATATAAATTAAGAGTTAGGTTGAAGTAGTATGAGGAACATTTCCAATAGAAAAATAAATAGTGAGAGATAAATTGAGATAGCTCGAGAAAGGGAGAGCAATGGATAGTAAAGATAAAGAGAGGGGGTAATAGAGATATATAAAGGAAGAGAGAGAGTGATAAAGAGGGAAAGGTAAAGAGATATAAATAAAGAGTGAGAGAGAGACAAAAAAATGAGATAGAGTGATAGGAGATAGAGGGAGAGGGAGAGGGAGATAAAGAGAGAGGAGTATGAATGGAGAAAGATGGGGGAGGGTTAGAAAGGGGAGGGAGGATAAAGAGATAAAGAGAGGGAGAGAGACATAAAAATATCTAGTGTGAGAGATATATATAAAGAGATAGAAAGGGAGAGAAATACATATAGAGATGAAACATAGAAAAATAGCATAAGTTCACCAAAACATAGAAAAATGGGGGTTTATTGTTGGAAGACTGAATCACTGAGAGGGGGAGCGGTGAATCAGTGATTTATAAAATTTACAATCTTTTTTCAAACCGAGAATTTGTGTTTGCTTTTGAACCAAGAGGACAAATGACAATATGTGAAGCAAACTTGACTTTTAAAAGAAAAAATTTGACTTGTGCATGAACAAGTATTTGCATGAACCATGAATTAGACATAAAACATTAACAAAAGTGAAACTTAACATTTTCACATGTATCAGAGCTTACTTTAAATCAGAACCTTTATGCATGAAATTTTAATATAAACATTGGCAGATATGAAGGACTGATGATTAACAATCATTCAATGCATTTAATGACACATTAAAATCAAACAGATAAGAACAATCACACACATAAAACCATCACATAACACATTATATGTCTTGAGTGGAAAACCTTCTTGGGGAATAAAAACCACTTGAAAATATATCACTTTATTTAGATATAGCACCAACTCTACAAAGTTCAAGAGCACCAACCCCTCACTAATTTAGAGCGCCAACTCTAGGAGCACCAACCCCTCACTAATTTAGAGCACCAACTCTAGGAACACCAACTCCATTACAATGCAACACAATTACAGTATCCTATCAGAACCCTAGAGGTGCAACTTTTGCAACCCTAGAATTACAATAGAAAACTATGAATATCCTCATCAAGTTCATTGAAGAATGTTGTGTATCAACATCTTCTCAATTAATAAACAAATTTTCAATGCAATACAACTTTTGTACTTGATATATCTGAAATGTATCTTACTCTTTCATATTTTTTAGAAAAATGCTTGAAAATCATCTTTTAAAGACCCTACAAATAATAATCTTTGTATGCAGTTTGAATAACTGTAAACCAATGTGGGTTAGGGTTACAAGGGAAAAACCCTAAATACTTTTCAACTAACTCTTTCAAGAAATGAATGTTCACATGTAACTTCATCAAAATTTCAAGATTGGAATAACTGACTGCATTAACCCTTTATTTGTTTGCTAAGAAATAATCAAGGGTTTTGAATAACACTAACTATTGAATCTTCATGACTAATGCCTTAACAAAAAATAATGTTCAAAGCCCGTAAATTGTATTTACCTTAATACCTATTTAAGGAGGAATGAAAATAAACAAATACTAGAAGAACTGTTTCAAAGTTGTCCAGTTGAAGACCTCCATCTATGAGCTCTACCTCTTCACTTTCAACTTCCACAGTTAAGCATTTTATAAAATCTGCAATCATAATTCCATGGTGGCGGCTAGGGTTTCACAATTTTACACAATGAAACAATAATAACTCTGCCCTATATTTCCCCCAAGTCTTTCAGACTTCAACCAAAAAAGATAATCATTTGAAATTCGATAGAATACACAATGATTAAAATCATTTTTAAGTCCGGTGGGAAACAACATCATATCACATGATTTAATCAATTATTAAAATGATTTTGAGACCATTGAATGCCGACACACATCATTAGTTCTTAAGGACTATCAAAGCCACATAATATCCCCATCGACAAAAATAATCACACTAATATAATAGATGTTGTCGATGAAGTTTAGTCACATGTATATTGTGACTTATCATTTAAAAACCAATCCAACAATACCATTGAAACATATTTACATATGACTTTAATCAAATTCATTCACCTTCCAATTAAAACCAAATATAAGCCTTTAGATGATACTGCCTGATAATTTAGCCACTACTATGTGACTTTCAATTTGAATATACTTCTCTAATGCCAATGTCACATACAATATGACTATTCAAGTTGCTAAGAAGCAAAAATATTTGCACACAAAATATCAATGAAGAGAATATATATACAAGTTTAAAACTTGTAATCTGCATTCCTATGCCTTTCATAAACTTGAATATATTTGTGCAAACATGAAACGTGTCATTCATATATCATGTGAAAACAACTTGAAAAAAATCAAGTTGAATATACCACAATCTAAAAGTTATCAACCTGGATATACTTGAGTAACCATGTTGCATATTTGAAACAAGATATATACCCTGAAGCAAATGCATGCTCTGAAATAAATCCATGTCCTGCTATAATGAACATGACCTGACATGTCAATCATTTATACCAACATGCAAATTTGAAAGTGCATGCCATGAACCAACCATGTAAATCACCATGTGAACAATTGTAATCATCATGTGTGCCATACCAAATATCAATCCCTGTTATCATGCCTAATCCCCTTAAATAATCAATTTGAAACACTTCAAGTGCAAAGACCATAGTGATGTCAATGCAACTAAACTGAGCCAAAAAACATCTCAAGAACTCAGATGTGAACACCATTATACAAGTCAAGTATAAATATCATCAACTGAATATACCTGTGACTTGTAACCTCCAACCTGAAAAACATTCACCAACCACATGAGAACCTGAGAACCAATCTACATATACCTATATCAACCAGTCTGAGAAGCATCTTGTCAAAGAACCAATTTTTTCATCAAGGACAAACTAAAAACAATTGAGAGACAACAAACTCCCCCTTTGTCCTTGATGACAAAACACATACTTTCTCTCCCCCTTTTTGCCTCAATGACAAAGGATGAAAGAGGAGAATGTGAGATGCCATGAAGATAAACAACTGAGAGTCCAACCAACACGTATCTATCTGAAAATAGGAATCAAGAATCAAACACTATCATTACTTCAGACATAATCAATCAACTCTATTTCATATAACTCCTTGCGTTAATCACATGATCAAACACAATATCTCTGCAACCATCAAACTGTCTCTGTTATCATACCAATTATCATTGTTTTCTGAATTCCACCTTGAGAATCTTTTGTTAACTTTCTTTGTGGACACTGTTCTTTTATTTGGAGCCTGCTGACATCTCCAAAGAAATTAATAGGAACCCTAGAGATAATAATAATGTCAAGAATCATCAGCCTTGGGAATAAAGACCTTAAATAACAAGGATACCATTTTCAATAGTGGCATACTGAAACAAAAGCAACTCATTATGTAACTATTACCAAGGCAAACCTATAACACACTACCACTTTCAACATGTAGTTGGCAGTGATCAAGTCACAACACCCACAAATAGTTGTTACCATACACCAAGGAAATATCAATATGTAAATATTGTAGACACGTCAAATTTACATCATGCATAATCATATTCCATTCATCAAATAAATCAGGACTTTATTTAAATCAAATCCTAAATCATATTCCACCATTTTCTGATTTAAATAAATCAATTATCAAAGTCTTGAAGGTCAAATCATCTAATTAGCATTAAATCAGCATAATCATCATTTATTTAATCTAACCCTGATTAAATGATAATCTCATTCCACTTGCATTCTCTAGATTTGGCCACTTGCACATGAAATTGCATTTAATTGATTTATCAAAATTACTTATTTTCAACTTGGCATAAAGGAAGAATATTCTCCAAATTTGAATCTTCCCCCAAGTGGACATGTACACCCAACAGAGCATTTATGAGGCCTTACATGTCTCTTCCATGTCCCCTTCCAAAGTCAAACTCAGCATTTATTGGAAAATTTGAATTCAAATTTTCCCTCTTATGGGCACTCTTCCCAAATCTTGCACAACCATCGGCCTATCATCACTTGACAAGTGGCCTTATCTCATTGGCAGAATCTTTAGTCCCACATTGGTCCCTCTTCAACACTCAGCATTTAAAAATCTTTAAATACAAGCTTCATCTTTGAGCAAATCCTCCACAATTTATGCAAGGTTACTCTCTTCATTTGAGATTTGATCTTGTTCATCATCACTCCACCATCTCCATTTGCATTTTATCATTTTGAGCTTTGATCAAGGGTTGGGAAAGGGTCACTAGCACATGTGACACCAATCCAACATGGAATAGGTGATTATCATGCTTTTGAAATGTCTTTTTGATGTTATTTTGTTACTTGTGGCATTTCTTTAGCATAGATATTCTATTTCATGGAGGTATTTGCAGATTTGTGTGTTTAGACTAACATTTCTAATGAGTATTTGAAGTGGTCTTACATGCAGATTTAGGGTACTTCATCTTGGCGCTAGAAGGAGGGCTATTGGTTGATTGTTTTATGTAGTCTATTTTAATAATTAATTGCAGATTTATACCAGGTTTCTTTTTCTCTATTATCTGCAGGTTGGTTCAAATTGGTGTGGGTTTTCTTCGTCATGCACAGATTGATATCTTTCTATCTATTCATTCTCTGCATTGTACTTCATTTGCTTCAGGCTTTGTCTTTCTTTATTTGTTTAGCTACGTATGTTAGAAGGAAACAAATAGGGAATTTTCCTTTTATGAGGCAGGGCTATCAGTGAATGTTACACTGTTTTCTATCAATATCATTGGATTTTCGTCACTAAGGGCATTGTTGCCTCATTGATATAATGTACAGCTGATCTATCTATTTTGTAGTGAAGGAACATCATTTACTGAACCACAGACAGAAAATCTTCATAAGGTTTGCTGACCCATAGACAGAAAATCTTCCAAGGGGTGAATATCGGTCAATGTCATAATCAAACTCAGCAAGTTGGAATTCCTTTCGTTTTTGTCATTAAAATTTACTGTTTGAACGCAAATGTCAGAGAATTCTATTCAACAAAAGGTGCATAATTCTGAACTTGAATGGTAATGGTCATTATAAAATCAATTTCTGTCGAACTTGTATGTATACTGCAACTAAGTTGTGAGTTATCTTTACTTCAAACATAAATCTTGACTAAAATAGAGACTCTAGCTTCGTTTCATTTCTGCCATGTCCTTCACATCTGAATCTGCTTTTTCTTTGGCTGTGAAATGTTTTGAATTGTGTATCTGCTTTTTCTTTGGCAACGTCCTTCACACAGTTATCTGCACATTGTAGTGAATTCAAATCCACAAGTCTTCATCCCTGTCCTAGCTTCGAAACAATATCCTAGGCGATGTATTCTCTGGCTGTGGAAGTGAGAAAATCAATTAATGAATGGCGTGATCATTAAATAATTCAGCGAACATTTATATGCAGAAATATCTTTGTCAGATGTCTTTTACAGGAAGAAGGAGCAGTTAATGACTATCCTGTCATCGTGGCAGTCCGAGAGTCCACTTTTCTTTGAGGCATTCTGTCAAACTGTACGCGTGCTTTGTCTACGCTTCCCTCATCTTGCGTCTAGCGATCATTGCATTCAATGAGACCATTTTTCTTTTGAGGCACTTTGTCAACAGTTCGCGCGCCTTGTCTATGCTTCCACGCCACTGTCAATAGTTTGCATGTCTTGTCTATGCTTCCACATTTTTTTAAACTTTATTTTTCTGTCAAACAGTTCTTACGCCTTGTCTATGCTGACACTTTTTTCCTGTCAAACAGATCACGCGCCCTATCTATGCTTTCACGTCTCAAACATTCTCACAAATGGATCTCGCGCCTTGTCCTTGCTCTCGCATTTCTCCAAGAAACGGCAGGGAGGATACTGACAAAGATTGTAGAATATCGCTCTACATCTGCCAACCACATTTTCCAGCCAGCGCATTTAATTGAGTGGGCCGCAATCTGTTCTCTGCACAATCTAGTTGGTGGAAATCTTACTGATTTGATTGTTATTGTGGATTATTGCTAATATTATCTGATCATGGCGTAGCAGGTTCCATGTGATCTGTCTGTCACTGTTCCTTTGTGAGACTTCGAGTTACCCCTTTTAGGCTTAATTCAATAGAAAAGTAGGTTCTAACCTTGAATTTTGGCTGCTGTGTGCATCTTCTTTTGTTGAGCCTCTGGCGGAACTGTGGATTCTTTACATTTTATGTCGAGTTTGTTATTGGGTTCTCACTTGAGCGGTTTTCCTTCTCATGGGCTCCACCC